>CM037854.1:195922532-196024141 GCA_021234595.1 Delia radicum
ATCGATTTTAGTGTTTTTTGGGACTTTTTTAAATCTAGGTTACGAGACAAAGCAAAAACCTGCTTCATGTACCATAGTAACTCTTACAGTTAACAAAATATTTCACTTTGAATTTCAAATCTTCATTTTTCTTCGCCTTGACTTTTTTAATAATAGTTTTTGCCAATAATTATTCATTTTTCAAAGAAAATGCTCAAAATTTGTTCAAGTCATTCTAATGACCTTTCTTAACTCCTAAAGAAAACTTTTTTGAATATTCTTAAGCCGTTCGCAGTGATACTATTTTAAACTCAAAAATTAAAAGTGTGTTCTGAAAAATGGGGTTGTTTGGTCAGATAAGGGGTAACTTCACACACCTTTATATATATTTTGCTGATATATTTTTGGATTAGTTTTTTTACATAGTTTGATAGAGTAGACTTCAAAAAATGCTTATGGTCTAGTTATAAAGCATTTTGGATATGCCACCCTACGTCCAGCATTGGTCGAAAATGATGAATTTTTGAACGGAATTCTATGTTATGACCGTGATAAAAAAAAGTCACGCCACTTAGAGAACGATTTGAAATTTTTATACTGTAAAGAGATTTATTCTAATGAGTTTGCCACTTCATTTGCCGCCCGCCCGCTCAAAAACGTAGCCTGGAGAGCAAATTTTGTGGAAAAAGTCATTTTTTCAAAAGCCTTTTTTTGATTTATAAAAAAAGCGTACTTATATTATCAATTTCACAGCAAGATTTTATTTTATTTTTATAAACGTAAATAATTGTCCTACATTCCAAAAATCTTTTCGATATTGCTTATGGTTATTTTTACATAAAACATCAAAGTTTCAATGTAGTATATCTAACTATAATTAATTGTACATTTATTGGCTTTTGCTTTCGGTAATGTTAAAAATTAAATAATTTCAGAAATTTTTTACATATTATTAAATTAGACTTAGTTATCAATTCAACGATGCATAAATCGTTTATCTAGTGTAATAAATGAATTCAAACTATTGCGCTTAAATCAGGCATTTCAGGTCAAATTGCAGTATTTAACAAATTTATATATTCAGGTATACAGAGCGTGTTGCATTATATTTCCTCTAAAAGGGTTACGGGTTTTTTTATTTTTTAATACTATTTCAAAAAACCTAATAAGATATAATGCAGGTAGAAAGAATGCGTTTTATGATGTAACATTTGCAAACATATTGTTTTAAATGGGCTAATATAATGCGTTTTTTTTATTTTACCTATTTCAGTTTTTTGTTTTACAAATCCAGTACCTGCTCGATTTTTTGTTTATAAAAAACAAATATTTGTAATATATAAGCGTAGTAATTTTAAAAGGAGGTTATTTGAGTTAAGCAGTACATGGAGGTTACAATAAAATATAGCTCCCTTTGTAAAGTAATTTGGGGATCTCTTGCCAATACTGATATACGATCGGAAAAAATAGGAAAACTGATTGATACCATTGTATACTCGTATGGCTTAAATATAAAGCCAGATGAAATTGAAAATTTTTACAAAATTTATGAAAAAAAGGATTAAAGATTCCGATATTCTATACAAAAATTTATGAAGAAGAGTCAAGATTGGCGTAATAAGGAGATGTCAGTAGTTATTGAACAGAAAAAAAGGGGCCGCCCTAAAAAGATTATAGAGGTCCAGATTAGGACTAAGAAGGTAAAACAGGAAGAAATGATTAACACACACTCCGCTAATGAAATAAAGATTCTTTTAAAGCAGCTTTGACACGTATACAGCCTAAAGAAACAGGGAAAATTGTCGACGTCCTACCAACTGCGTCTCCTAAGCGTTGAAGCGCATGATACAAAGTATTCCAACACCAAAATCATCAACTTCCTTTACCAGTGAAGATGCATTAGCTCTTTTTCTAAATTTGGGGTTAACGAGAAATAAATATGGTATTTTAAGAAAAGCTCTCATTGAAAAAGGATTATGATATTTTTCCTAGCAGTAAAGCAATAAAAGAAACAAAAGAAAATATTTTAAAACCAATAACATCCCCAGTGCATGCCTCTATTGAAGGCGCAAAAGTTGAACTATCACAGTTAATTGACAATACTGTTTCTAGAATTATGTCCACATTTAGCAGCAAAGATATTGAAAGATGCAAGCAATCTGATGTCGTGTTAATGTTCAAATGGGCTGTGATGGCACATCTGGGTTTTCCGAATACAAACAACCATCTGGAAGCAGCAAAGAAAAAAGTTTTTCATCAATTTTTATGGCTTCTTTTGTGCCGTTAAGAATGCGGTTGTATAATAAATTACCTTCAACCTCGTCTGCAAATGATATATGGACGAATTTAACCCCTGGATCTAAATTTTTATGTCGTCCAATACGATTTGAATATGTAAAAGAAGACATGATTTCAACACAAAGTTTAGTAGATTCAATAGAAAGGGAAATTTCGAGCTTGTCTCCACTTTACGTGGAAATATCTGGACAAGTTATTAAAGTTTCATTTCAACCACAACTTACAATGATTGATGGAAAAGTTGCAAATGCAATTACAGACACAACATCTACTTGGAAATGTAATATATGTGGAAAATTAAGTTCACAGTTTCATGAAGATAGTGATACAATTTCTATGAACGAAAACGCTCTGAGGTTTGGGATATCGCCACTTCATGCCAGAATAAGATTTATGGAATATTGTTTACACCTCGCATACGATCTCAAATACCGCCTTATTCCAGGAAACCTAAGCCTTTCCGTAAACAAAAACACTGATCTACACAACATGAGAAAAGAAGAGAAGAAAGAATTCAAGATGAATTTAAATTAAGACTTGGATTAATCATTGATACGCCCCTTCAGGGGTTTGGAAGTTCCAATGACGGAAATACAGCAAGGCGTTTTTTCGAAGATCCAGAAACTACCTCCTCAATTACGGGTCTCGATAAAACCTACTAAAACGTTTTAAAGTTATATTAGCAGTCATTAACAGTAAAAAACCTATTAATGTGGCTAAATTTAAACTCTTTGCCAATGAAACAAAAGACATTATACTCACCATGTACTCTTGGAGGCCAATGACACCAACAGTACATAAAGTATTAGCTCATGCCAAAGAAATAATAGAAAACAGTATGTTGCCTTTAGGCGAACTGACTGAAGAAGCCCAGGAGGCCAGAATAGAGACGTCAAACATTTTAGGCTTTTTAAAACACACGTAAGTGCTCCAGAATAGCTCAAAATTCCGATTTGATGGAATTTTTATTAATATCATCGGATCCAGTACTTTACTCCATAAGAACAAAATGGTTACCAAAAATAAGCATAGACATTGAAAAGGAAGATTCTGAATCTATGCATATAAACGACCTTTTAACTTTTGATACTTCAGACTACTTTGTAGAAAATGTGTAGTCCTTAGGAATATATTCATATTTTTAGCACAATTACTACTGTACCAGTTAAATTTAATAAAACCTTATCTTTAGAACAAAAAAAAAACATTATTTTGTCTTTCAAATAAATGAATATATGGTAGTTATTTACCTGTTTTATATGGAAAATTAGAACAATATATTATGCAAATGTTACATCATAAAACGCATTTTCTACCTGCATTTATATCTTATTAGGTTTTTGAAATAGTATTAAAAAAATAAAAAAACCCGTAACCCTTTTAGAGAAATATAATGCAACACGCTCTGTATACCTGAATATATAAATTTGTTAAATACTGCAATTTGACCTGAAATGCCTGATTTAAGCGCAATAGTTTGAATTCATTTATTACACTAGATAAACGATTTATGCATCGTTGAATTGATAACTAAGTCTAATTTAATAATATGTAAAAAAATTTCTGAAATTATTTAAATTTTTTAACATTACCGAAAGCAAAAGCCAATAAATGTACAATTAATTATAGTTAGATATACTACATTGAACTTTGATGTTTTATGTAAAAATAACCATAAGCAATATCGAAAAGATTTTTGGAATGTAGGACAATTATTTACGTTTTATTAAAAATAAAATAAAATCTTGCTGAAATTGATAATATAAGTACGCTTTTTTATAAATCAAAAAAAGGCTTTTGAAAAAATGACTTTTTCCACAAAATTTGCTCTCCAGGCTACGTTTTTGAGCGGGCGGCGGCAAATGAAGTGGCAAACTCATTAGAATAAATCTCTTTACAGTATAAAAATTTCAAATCGTCTCTAAGTGGCGTGACTTTTTTTTATCACGGTCATAAACATAGAATTCCGTTCAAAAATTCATCATTTTCGACCAATGCTGGACGTAGGGTGCATATCCAAAAATGCTTTAAACTATACCATTAAGCATTTTTGAAGTCTACTCTATCAAACTATGTAAAAAACTAATCCAAAAAATATCAGCAAAATATATATAAAGGTGTGTGAAGTTACCCCTTATCTGACCAAAAAACCCCATTTTTCAGAACACACTTTTAATTTTTGAGTTTAAAATAGTATCACTGCGAAACGGCTTAAGATAATTCAAAAAAGTTTTCTTTAGGAGTTTAAGAAAGGTCATTAGAATGACTTGAAAAAATTTTGAGCATTTTCTTTGAAAAATGAATAATCTATTGGCAAAACTATTAAAAAAGTCAAGGCGAAAAATGAAGATTTTGAAATTCAAAGTGAAATATTTTTTTAACTGTAAGAGTTACTATGGTACATGAAGCATGTTTTTGCTTTGTCTCGTAACCTAGATTTAAAAAAGTCCAAAAAACACTAAAATCGATGCATGGTTATAGAAGTTATACCCCTTTAAAGCTCTTTCATACTCGAGATGGTCAACTTTGACACCCTGTAGCACACCCTGTGTTAAAACAGGGTGACCACAGAAACATTTTCCTTAAAGGTTAGCTCCCGCTTTTCAATTTTTGGGAACACCATTTCCCGATTGGACCAGTAGTTTAAAACATCTATATTTATTACCATGTTTTTGTGTTTGGAACCACTGTGTATACGGCTAGTGCGACTGAAAAACGAATTTTCTCTGTAATGCGTTGTGCGATTTGCCGGGCTATACAAAACAAACGGATGAGATCTACTTGATAAGCGGGTAGTACGAACAGAGACCCGGTCCCTCGGTATGAGTTGGAATAGACTTTGAAGCACCTGCCCATATATGGGAGTTATATTCAATCTTCGGCCGGATGTAGGTGGTATATATAGTAAGGAGATCAGATGGAGTGAAGTATTTCTTACACCGGTTTAGAAAACCAAGACACTTGAAGCTTCTTTCGATACTTGAATTATGTGATCTGTCCAACGGACATCACACTGTATTCTAATGCCCAGAACATCAAGAGTATCTGAATCCTCAATAACGATCGCATCCATATTAATAGAAACATTTTTACACTGGGATACAAATGTAGTTACGGATTAACAAACCGTAGTAATTTGTTGATGCGTATTTGCTTATTTTTATGAACGAATTATTATTTATTTTTTGTGATGCTTTGTGTTAAAATATTGAAGACGTTGAAATGTGGAATTTAATGCCCTTGATTTTTGGTCTACTTATGAAGTTTATACTGTCTTTCCACTTACGTGTATTTAGGTGAAACAAAAATTGTCTGGAGGAAACATAGCCTTAACATATCTTTCATAATTCACATATTTTACCAATACTTATCAAACAGCCCATATAAATATTTAAATTAAGGTCATTTAACTATACACAATTTAAACATTAGAATGTCATGTAAGTAGATTTATATGAAAAACTAAAAGATTTGATAATGATGATGATTATTTTTGTTCTCAAAAATTTCCAAATTCAAAATGTCTGGCATCAGAGTGAACAAAAAAAAAAAAACACAATCCTACGTAAATATTTCAATTCAATATGATTTAAATGATGAAGAGGACAACAAATCAAATTGTTTTTTTTTTTGTGCTTAATTTTACTGGTGAATGTCTTTTGAATGTATGTTTTTAAATATTCAATACATTCATTCAGAAAAAAAATAAAATATAATTTACTCTCATACAGACGATATTTATTCGTTATACCCCCAAATGACAAGAAATTTATATTAATTTATTGCAGTTCATCTGACAGAAAGTATTAAGCACAAAAGACTAACAATTTATGACTTTGTTTTGAGTGAATATTATAACAGAGACAGACGATTATTATAAAATACAAACAGTTGAAGTTGAATTATTCATCTGTATGTGTTACACACACACACACACACAGATGTACACACTTTTGCAATTAAATAACTTTTTAATATTGAAATATAAATGAAAAATATGTATTCTCAAGGTGGCCATATATTAAGAAATGTATATCGTACTCTGACATAAATGAGACGCCAAAAAAATTGTCATTAAAATCGTAGCAGAAAAAAAAATGATAGTTAGGGTGATTTTAAACAGTTGTTGCAATATATTGCCAACAGTTTATGTATTAGGTTATCAACTTTAATGGCAGTTATCTCAAAAATATCTTATTACAATTTCATAACTTTCATCTATCATGCTTTTCGGATTGGTACTTGGATTGTGTAGAGAAATTGAAAAATAAAACTCGGCTTAAGTATCACATACACACTAATTTCACTACATTTCGTAAGTTAAAAAAAAAAAAAAACTAGAAGAAAATTAATAATATTTAACCAAAAAAAACAACTCATTTGAATTTTATTTTACTATTTAAAACGGAATAACAATATCAATAAGTGTTTTATAACTATAAATACACTTATATATTTTAAATATTATATTTTAAAGCAGCAGTTTCTTATTTTAGAATTAACTCGAAAATTCGTTCATACGAGGGCGGATTAATAAGTATGTGACTTTTTGAATAAAACACAGTTTTTTTGCAAAAAAAAAAAATTATATTTTTCAACATAACCTCCTTTTAGCTCAATACACTTAGTCCAACGTTTCTCCAATTTTTGTATCCCTACCAAAAAGTAGTATTTTTCGAGGTCCATAAAATAGGAATTTCTTGGCGATATGGGGTTGTTTTTTTTTTTTAAATACTCGTTAAATCATGTCCAATAAGTTCGCATAATATTCGCCGTTTATAGTTTTCCCTTTTGAAGGTAATCGATGTGGATTATCCTGCGTGCATCCCAAAAAAAACTGTTCCCATCACCTTATTGGCCACAATTACGTTTATGGTCAATTGAAGGCAAACGCGGCACCCATCATGCAGACAGCTTTCTTAAACCAAACTGATCATTTAATACCGAAACCACATTGCCATATGAAATGACTATGGCATCAACAATCTCACACAATTTTACACTTTGATCGGCCAACATCATATCGTGGATTTTTTCGACATTTTCGGGTGTATTGACCCCAATTGACCGCCCAGAACGTTCAGCGTCATTTGTACTTGTGCGATCACAACGAAAGTCAGTAAACCACTTGTTTAACATTGAAATCGATTGTGTAGAGTCCCCATAGTATTTATCAAGCCCTTCCTTGGTTTGGTTGACGTTTTTTTTTCACAAAAAGTAATGTTTAATGAGCACTCGAAATTCACTTTTTTCCATTTTTAAAAAAATCCACGAGGTTGTATGTTTTGAACAGCTGCTAAACGCAAAGTAAATGACGGAACTTGCTCAAAATATGACAGTAGTCTATTAACAGGTGGTACTTGATGGGAGCAGTGTTGCATTTCATATATCTACAAGGGAAGTTCGAAAAGTCATGGACTTATTGATCCGCCCTCGTACATACTGTCTACCAGATTTTTTCGAAATTCTTCCGTTATAGTTCTCCACGCATAAATAACAGCGTAATCTATACGGGTTAATACTCCCCAAATATTCTCAATGGGGTTTTGTTCCGGAGAACATGCGGCCCATTTCAATATTCTTATATTTTTGATGCTATCCATTCTATCGTCTGACGACTTACATGTCCTGAGGACATTGTCTTGTTGGAAAATGAATTCTTATTCGTTGCTATTTTCAATAAATGGCACCAATTTCTCTTCTAATACAGCATTGTTTTCAGAAGAATTTATTTTGGTGCTTGGACCAAATCATCCATACCGTCGAAGCAAAAACCTCAAATTTCAATTTGAAAAATATCGTGGTTCCTTGCCTCTCTAATAGCTGTTGAAACCATCTACATCATCAATATTAAAATTTTTCTCATCAGAAAAAAATCATCTTTAAAAGAAATTTATGTTTAAATATACCTACCAACAACAGCGATTATTGACTTACTTTTCTCCAGTTCGCATTTTTGTGGCGCGGGAATAACCTTGCACAGCCATTACATTTTGGTGAGTAATTCTCTGGAAATTATTAAGATGCTACTTATGGTTGATTTGGACACATTTACCTTACATCTATCGATTACACTATGGAAATATGGAAATAATGAGGGTCATCGGCTTTAGGGTGGATGATTCTTATACAGAACGATTCTATTACAGTAAAAAAATAAGTTAGTAGAAAAGTTAGTAACACATGTAATTTTTTGCTGAAATTGTGATTTAAGATATAATTTAAGTTATACTTATTCAGCACTTAACTGATTTAAACTAATGTTTTACTAAATTATTTTGCTAAACAAAATTGTGCTGATAATCACATTAATAGTGGGGACGACAACCATATTGAAAGATATAAGCAGATTCAAGTAGATGTCGAGGCATGTCAAAATGTAGAAGAGACGAGGAAAATGATACTAAAAAGTGCAACTATTGTAAGACATATAAAAAAATCAGCCTTTGAAGATTTTTCTATCTGTTTTTCTTACAAAAGGACGCTAAAAATGTAAATACATATCTGGATTTAAAAAACCATAATTTTGTGTTTTCATAGGCTTGGTAAAGTAATTGTATATTAATTGCAAACTAATATACATTCAGATAGATAGACTAAAGCGAAAGACAAGGACATCCTAAGTAATTTTTTATGTTTCCTTTTCGTATTGCAATAAAGGGTTGCATATTTAGATAACCATTGATGTAAGTAGTTGAAACATAATTTTGTTTATGTTATACATAATTATTTCTGTATATTTTCAGATATTAAATTAATTAAACGCGTCAACGCGGTATTATGAAAACTTTTGTATTTTGTAACGTTTTGAAAGTTATTTTTAAAAGAATCACAAAATTTTTGAATTTTTTCATTCTACTAATAAACAGCAAAAGTTTTATTAACTGTTGGCAAGGATATTTTAATTTTTAATCAACTAAGTGTTAGCGAAGCTTTTCCTGAATCTACTGATTTTGCTGACATTAGCAATTTTTTTTTGCCAGCACCCTCCTGACGAAAATTTTGCTGACTCAGTTTTTGCTGACTTTACCAAATGTATGTTAGTATAGTATACTTTCTTTAAGTGTATGTTTGTAGAACCCAAAACGCGTTTGGTCCTGTGTGGGTACAGTCAAATTTTATGTCCGTTTAAAGTTTTAATTCTTTTCGCCAACACTGTATTGAATAACACTCAAAAAGTAGTGTAATAGTTCTTTTGAACTAAATTCTCAGTTCGGATTTACCTAACAGAATTTTAACAGACATTTTTTCATAGAACATTTTAACCCTATATCCGCAATTTTTAAAAGATATACCAGAAAAGTATCCTAAAATGTTGCGTTTAAGGCGTTTAAATGTTCTGTGAATATGTTCTGCAGCAACTTTTACTAGGAGTTGTCGAAGACTGAAAACTTCATTCGGTCCTGTTAAATCACTAGAAGGGTGAATTTTAATTTATCACGTATAGCCCAGTCCATTAACAATATTATGTTAATTTTTCTAAATTTATTTTTTTAAACCTAATGTAATATTTAAATAGAATTTTAACCCCTTATCTCGTATATTTCTTGGTAATTTATTTTTTTTTTGTTTTAATTGGCAAAAGTTGAAACAAATGAATTTAAAGGATTATAATGTTGCGCTTTTTAACGATTTTAATTTAGAGACTTTTTTTCTTTTGTTTTAGAAACAAATTGGGATTGTTTTCAATAACGATTCACCTTTTCAGTGATTTGGCCACATGACGTTTTCCTCTTCGGCACCTAATAGTAAAACAAAACATTTTAACCCGTTTATGGATAGAATACTTTTTTGGTATTTCTTGAAAAAAAATCACTTAACTGACTTATGAAAATTGAAGATATATGCCTCCTAAAATTCTGTTACGGACATCTGAACTCAAAATTTAGATCAAAAGAACTATTACGCTACTTTTTTAGTCTTATTCACTACCGTACCCACACAGGACCAAACACGTTGAGGGTTTTACTATACTAACCTAATATATTCATCTGGCATAGGAATTAGGTTCTGGCACAGTTGATTATTTTACGCCGGGCTCGATCAGAAATCTGTTTTTCTGGCCGCCTGTTTTATTTTTGAGATAAGCACTCGGATTATTAGCAAAATGTGACAACCACATGTGAAGTTTTTCTAGTGATTTCCTGAAAACTTAACACTCTTTAAATAGTCTGAAATTTGCTCTTTTTCAAAATCACTTAGATATGCACCACGCTGCATTTAATTGCAAATTTTTTAAAATTGCATAAAACACAAAAATAATTCTTTAAGTTTTCTTTATTTTCTATTGATCCTTGCTAACCGTTATATGTAATTATAGTTACACACAGAGAAAAGTTTTACTATTTGCCAACTGAAATTCGGTTATTACGACTCAAATTCGGTTATAACGAATTTCAGTCGGTTGGTAAAACCGAACAGTAGTAATCACACCAAAGTGCGGTTAATTCAACTGCATTTTAGTTGTTAGACCCATAATATTTATAAATCTAATATAAATATCGTTGTACTAACTGAATTTATAAGTTGTTACCATTAATATACACTTTTCAATTCGGTTGGCACTTTATTTCTCTGTGTGTATGAAACACTAACAATGTATTATTACACAATTTTTCTCTTAAATCAAATAAGTAATCAAATTTTACACAATAAGAGAGCAGTTAACACACTCTTAAAAACAGTTATATATTTTTAATATTAAAAAAAAAAATACCAAAACTCATTTGTAATTATAGTTATTTAACGTAGTGTACGATGTCTTTATCAGAGGCTTTTGGAACAGTGTCCAATCTTGAGATAATGTGACAACCTATATCATATTCGGTTGTATCTTTAGACTGATCGCTCCGACTATGGAAGACAGTAGGCAATACAAATGAATTGCATGTGGGTAGAACTGATTTTTTATGCTGTTGGGTGGTGTACCTGCCATCAGATATTCTCATGACATGGAACGTAGCGGCCCTTAGGAATATCTGATGTCGAAGACAATACGAACAACCATGTCCAATATTTTCTGCACAAATCTAACATTTTAGGGGTAAAAGATGGGTGATTTTTAATATGCTTACCTTTTTCAGTCTTATCCAAATTAATTAGTGGGTATATTGACTATCAACCGTAAGATGTTCCAGAGACCGATCTGTATTAAAAAATTTTTGAAATATAGAAGTTTTAAATAGCTTTTAATCTCATTTCTCATCCTTGTATTCAAGATTTGACAGTTAAAAATTTGTGCATTAGGTAAGATTGATAAAGAGAAATCGGAAGATATCTTTTACAACCTCCTTTTGTTCAAAAAAGAGGACATATACCTAATCACGAATGTCGGCTTGCACGGCGCTCTCATATCGCGATGATTCCCGTCCAGAAACACATTAATTTTGACGAACTTCCTTAGTTCAGGACATAAACTTTCTTAAACTTTGTGAAAATAATTTTATACACGGTAAATTAATTTTATTTATTATTATATGTATTGAATCCCATGACCAAATCCTTTGCTATGCAGTCAGACAGATATGGGTCCCAGGATATGTAGGTGTCATGGAGAACTAATTGTTCGAAAAATGTGAATGCAATGGTACTGAGTACAATCTCTAGTCATTCTTAGAAAAGTTGCTTGCCCTAACTAGTTTAAGTTCTTGTCCTCTCTTTCATTTCGCGTCTATGAAAAAGGGAACCACCACAGATTCTAGTTATTCTATTAATTCGGCACTGTATTTGACGATCCCTAGCTCCCTCATAAACCAGAAAATGTCGTGACTATCGAGTACATAAGGACATTACTCAAAGACTTTCCTATCTTTAAATGTTCCTATTTCTTAAAAAGAATTTCTGAGGTTGAACTACTCAATTGGATTACATAAGTATAAGTTCTTGATTGAGGGTCGGGAGCTTTCGAAATATGCCACAGTCCTAGACTAAACAACATCTGGTCACCCGAAACATTTCCCTTAACTATGATTTAACTCTTTTAGATTTATTGAGTATAAAACTTGATTAATTTAGAAATGGTTTAGTTAATTATAATATATGGCAAGATATGTAATAGAAATAGTTATAAAATTCACATTTATTTGCTGTCGTTATAACCACCAACGTTGAAATATACACAAACTCTATATCAGTTGCTAAGTCAACAAGACGCCAAATTGTAAATGCAAAATATATTATAATTAGGGAATGCAAATCCCACACCTTTTAATTTCCCGGCAAAGGTGAATTTTTTATTTAATTCCCGGTATTCCGAGAGACCGCTTGAAAAATAAATTATAAAATTATTCATATTAAATAATGTCTTACACGACTTGAGATATAACTCATGTATTTCGAGTTTATTAATTAATAATCATATAATTACAAATTATATACTATTACCCTAACCGAGCACTAGCTACTATGGCTTTCGGCGCGTTGTAGCGAAAACAGACCTGTGCCTCTGGTTGGAATCGAACCCACTACCCCCCGCAGTGATAAGCCAGCACACTACCAACTAGCCTACCGGAGCGCACAGAATTTCGAGTTTTCTTAAGTCTAAGACAATTTAATTTCATAACAAAAACTATGTCTTACAGTTTTATAAGAAAACTAGTATGAAAAAAAAAAATTTAGTACAAAAAGTTTCTAGCTTAAAAATGAAAAAAATGTTAAAACTATAAAAATTATAAAATTAGTAGATGCCGAAAAATTATAAATTCAATAGTCACTCCAAAGAGTAATGGAAAAAATTGCATGTGGTCAAAATTTGGTATTAGAAAGTGTTAAGGATAATTTTTATAACGGCAAAATATTTTATGAGCGATCTTTAGTGACTTTGAATACAATTTTTTCCTTACAATTTTTTTTTAATTGGACATTTTTTATTTTAAATTGTATTCTTAACAATCCCGAAATAAACGGGATTACGGAAACGGAATCCCGGGATGCATTCCCTAATTATAATGCATATGTTTTATAACTAAAGGGTGTTTTTTATGCAGCTATATAACTTTAAGTTGGCAACACTTTTTTAACTGGCGGCCATTTTTTCAGCTGTCAAGTGATTTATGTTTAGTTTGATTAGGCATTTCAACATAGACTGACGCCTGAACAACGCTTCCAAATTGTGCAAATTTATTTTGAAAATCATGGTTCTCTTCGAAAAACGTATCGCGCACTACGCCCATTTTACGGTCACCATAGCAATTAATTCGATTACCTATGGAACGTTTACGCACCACGTTTGTTCTAAATGATAATATGCATCCACAGAGACGTCGTACAGTGAATACAGAAGAAGTCATTGCTGCTGTAGAGCGTAGCGTAGAGGAAGACCCCAATCAGTGCTATCCGCCATCGTCCATATTAATTGGATATGTGTCCATTCACTTTATAGAAAGATTTTGAGGAAAGATCTTGGTTTTTGTGCTTACAAAATCCAACTCGTGCAACAATTGAAGCCACACGTTCACTTAGTAAGGCGTAGATTCGGTGAATGGGCCCAAAATAAGATTGCCGTTGATCCCTACCGCATAGTTTCACGTTTCGGACCCTTGAATTGGCCTCCAAGATCGTGCGATTTAACGCCGCTGGACTTTTTTCTGTGGGGATATGTGAAGTTGTTAGTCTACGCCGATAAGCCCAAAACGATTGACCACTTGGAGGACAACATTCGCCTCGTTGTTGCCAATATACGGCCACAAATGTTGGAAAAAGTCATCGAAAATTGGACCTCCAGATTAGACTTCGTCCGAGCCATCCGTGGCGGTCATATGCCAGAAGTCATATCTAAATTATAATGCCAGAAGATTATCTTTCGAATAAAGTAAATTTCATGTCTATTTAAAAATACATATTTGTTTTATTCCATTACAAAGTTCTATACCTCTCTAAAAACATCCTTTACTAAGATTTTCAAAAAAACTCTTTCAATGTCTCTTCTTCTTCGTCTTCCCGCTGATTTTTCGAGTGAATGCGTAAAATGTCATTTGTTGTTTTTTTTTCGTCGTTAGACATTTGTATTCTAAACTCTTTTCTCTTTATTTTTTATGCACAAGATGCAAAAAAATAAGACAAACATAATATATTCCTGACACCACTTAACTAAAACAGTTTCTTATGATATTTTCCATGTTTAACAGCAGCAACTGCTGCTGCTGTTTGAAAGTCGATGTTGTTGTTCTTGGTGTTTGAATGTTTGGTTTATTATACGAACTACTGCAGCCTCTTCTGTCAAAATTTGATTTACAGTTTTAATTTTAAGTTAAAAACCTGTCAAAAATAAATCATTCAATCGTTTCAATTTTTTGTCAGCAAACATTGTTGGCTGCTACTACTACTACTATGGCTACGAATGAACGAAAGATTGCTGCTGTTGCTGCCATAGCTGGTGTTGCTGAGACCGCGCTATTTTATACAACAACGACGACAACAACTTTGGTGATTTGTTGTATTCTCTACTTTATTGCCATATTGTATTTACTTAATACATTGTTAGTTCTCTCTTTTGCGCTCTTTGCCTTTCTCGTGAACTTATTCTCTGGGGATTTTTCGTTGTATGTTTGTTTTTGGCGCGCCAAAGTGGAGCAAATGTGTCAGTTGATGTTTGCCAAGTGAATACTTTTTTTTTTTTGTAAATTTTTGTTTTGTTGTAGTTTATTAAAATATTTTATTTAACAAATTTTTCAATAAACAGCAAACAAACTGAATTGTGAGATTTTCAGTAAAGTAGCATTTTCATTTAGCAGCACTTTGTTGTTAAGTTGTGTTGTTACTTTGGCGCTTTAATGTTTATTTTATTTTGTTTTTTCTGCCTGTCAATGTTGCATTTGTTGTCACTTGTCGTTGTCATTTATTTTTGGTTTAATATGGCCACTAAATTCTTTAGATTTTTATTTAAATGATACATGAGTGGGTTTAATACTTGATACTTTTAAAATAAAGAAATCTCTAGCGAAATAAACCATGATCAAAAAATTAATTTGAATGATTTATGAATGCCGTGACAATTCAAATTAAAACAAAAAAAATTAATTCAGAAGAGTGGACATTTACTTTTAAAATTTCATTTCCGATTATAACCTTTGAATAAAATAATCATTAGTTCACATTGAGCTTCCTATAATACATAAAGATTCATCTCTTTAAAGACCTTTTGCTGCCCTCAGAAACCTTAGAAACTGGAATGATATTTTCAACACTTAAAAACCGATTATATTGGGGCAAGTGATTTTCTAAACAATATAGACTTTTGCCTGTAGTTGCAGTTTTCTTGTGCACAACCAAAATTTTGCCAAATTTTTCCCGTAGATGTTAGAAAATATAGAGAATGCAAATCTCTCAGCTACTGAGAAAAAAAATTAGAAAATCTAAGCCGCAAATAGGAAATTGGATTTATGTGTATTAGAGTACCCATAAATGCAAAGTTGTTTTTTTTCTCGCTCCCCGCGCATTTTATGATAGATTGGGTGTAAAAAATAAGATCTGCGAAAAAACTTTTTTTCTATCGCGCAAATAGCAAAGTGAACACTTTGTTAGTGTCTATATAGCATTCTAGAGAATAGAAATAGAAAAAAAGATTTTTTTTTATCCATAGTATGGTTTTTGTCATTTTGTCATGGAATAGACGATATATTTAAAAAAAAACAACTTTTCCTAAAGCTACATTTAATACTATATTAGCTGATGTATAGCAAACAAAAATATCGTCAAACGAAAATTAATTAGAGCGGTTAAAAAAAAAAAAAAAAAAAACAAAATTGATTTGATTTTGACCGCGAAAAACATCACGATTTCTCATATGTAGGTTAAAAGTATGTATGAGACAAATAATTTTTGTTTTATTTTGCATAATAACACTAATAACACTTTTTAGCAAAAACCGATTATTTAAAAATCTGTAGAACAACAAAGATATTAACCATTTTTAGTCCATTTTTGAGGTCAAAAGTCAAAATCTCACGGCCTGTTTGCGCGATAGAAAAAAAGTTTTTTCGCAGATCTTATTTTTTACACAGAACCTATCATAAAATGCGCGGGGAGCGAGTAAAAAAACAACTTTGCAGTTTTCATATAATTGATGGGTACTCTAATGTGTATGCATTTATATGGATAATATTATTTATTGTTCGCTTTTAGAGTTTTATCAGCAGTATTATAATATTCTATACTTTCTGAGTCTATTACGTTGCCCTGATTTATTATGTATGCCTTCCGTCTGGCGAATGTTTTACTGTTATGCGAGATCCGAGGGTTTGTAAGAGAAGGGATTCTCATACTCCAGAATATCACATCACTTCGTTTTTAACATTTCTATTATAATTTAGCTTACATGCAAGATTCAATAGGTTAAATGCAAGATTCAATCGTAGGTCTTACACCTTGGAAAGGAAGGGCTCGTAAGATATCTTTGACGACCATTTTTTGAATTAAAAAAAAAAATCGTGCAGCGAAAATGCAATTGCTAACGACTTCTGCAATCTTTTTTGGTTTATGCACTCGACCCATTTCTATCCAAAGGGGAAAAATCTGTGCATACTTGACCTTTTGCTGACATTATTTCCTAATAGAATGAAGCCAATATTATGGTTCTCGTTCACCCAGAAAACAGACGCGGTCGTAGCAACCGTATTTGTAGTCAATAGAATAGATCAGTTGTAGCAAACGAATTTTTTGGTAGTTATCATCATATTTCGGAATTTTTAGAGCTGGACATTCTAGTTTAGAGTTCATTTCGATCATTTGCATTTCTTGAACTAGGTCGTTCTTTTAGTTCATATATTTTTTCTACAATTTTTTTCAATTATTACAATATTGTTATTATTGTCAAATGTTTGTTTAAAAATCTGCCAAGTATAAGCGAAAATCTCAAATGAACGGTTAAAAAATTAACTAGTCCAATTTAAGCTTAAAGAACGAACTAACCCAATAAATGCAAATGAACGAAATAATCGAGGAAACTAGACTGCCCAACTCTTGGAATTTTATATTTTGGAGGAAATCGAAATTCTATTGTCTTGGCAAACATTTTGTTGTTTCAATCAAATGATTGTTATCAGATCATAAAAATTCGGTAGCCGCAACCGAAAAAACTCGGTAAAACTGAACAAAGATGGATGCTGGAACTATAGCATACACTGTAATGGAAACTTAATGCTTGATTTTCACAGCAAGGGTGGCCCAAATCTAGTTTATCGTGTACTTGAACGGTGGTCCGGAGTTCGAAGTGACTTGCTTAACAATGCGTCAAAGGCACTTTTAGTAGTACACAGACTGCGGCATTATCTGAAGGCAGGAAGAAAGTCTAGGATTTGTTTAAGGACTGTGCAACAACTTATCTATAGGCCTGAGAATGGGGCAATATTATACCTAACTATATAAATACCACTGGGTCACCACTCTCACGATAACGGTATATGGATGGATGACAGGTCTTTGTTCTGACCATAGAACCGATAACTTATGATTTTAAGATATAGGAGTCCTGCAAATTTCCCGCACCCTGCATTTAGTTTTGAGACAGAATATTGAAATGTAAATTTTTATTGACACTGAATCAATCATCGTTTGTCCAAGATTGCAAGGACTATAAGGGTAGACTTGGCACTGTTATCAGAATACACATACTTTCATGGACACCCGAAGTATAGATGCTAGTACGTGATGGCTAGATTGGCAATGCAGGAGGTTCAGCTTAATGATGAAATGGCAATGTACATTATAGTGTCGACACTCTTAAGCACTTAACCCTGAGACTGGAGATCGGAATGAGAATTTTTGTATTATCAGTCAAGCAAATCTGACATAGAAATTTATGGCAGTAATATTAGAGTATACATATTTTCAGATCATGGATGCCGGAGCGTAGGGGATAATAAGAGATTGCCCACATTGGCAAAGCAAGAGGATCAAATACCTGATGAAAAGACAATGGACTTTATAGCAAGGAGATTACTTTAAAAGGAACTACAATCCATTCCACACACAAGAAAAACATGTGTGCGACAAAGGCGTACTATGCACAGAAGAACGACACCGTATTATTAATAATAATTATGTCCATTATATGTAAAAGTTTTCTATGGTGAGTGTCAAAAAAGCTTCACTCTTTATTCATCCAAGGCACGGTGTTGTTCATAGCTGGAGTAACTATGCACAGAAGAACGACACCGTATTATTAATAATAATTATGTCCATTATATGTAAAAGTTTTCTATGGTGAGTGTCAAAAAAGCTTCACTCTTTATTCATCCAAGGCACGGTGTTGTTCATAGCTGGAGTAACGACATGTTTTGTTTGATGTTGTGTTTCAAGCGGATTATCGCTCCTTAAATATAATCTCCTTGATTATAGTGTCCACTGGGGTCCTGCACCGGGATATAAACTCCATAATAATGCAGAAAACTGTATCAATCAGTTAAACAAAATATCGATACGTACATATACCAACTAAACTCTTGATGTTCTTAGCTGGAACTTATTGTAGACTTCTGGTTAGGGTACTAAAACGGATAAATTTCAGCTACGGTTCATGTCAATAGAGCGGAAATGCTGGGATATTATCCTCCACTTTTATGGAATAATTTGTATACAAGCAATTTGTAAGCCACTGAACATTTTTAGTAGGATTCATTTTGAGGTTTAAAAGATATGTCTGAAGATGGAATTTTAAAATTGTTTGGAGTTTATTTTTCAGTTTATTCTTTGAAGGCCATCGCATCGAATTTTCCTTTCTAGGCGTTTACGTGTTTTTTCATCCTGTTGAACTAAGAAATTTTGATTTTTTAAATTTAACATTTTGCCCGAAGTATTTCCTCAAAATTTTCCACTATTGAAAATCAACATCTAAACACATTATGAAACTGATTCTAAACGAGTGTTCATAATAATTTGCATAATCCTTTTATACTGCGCAGACATTTAACCAACTTGTGCGATGGTTGCTAATATCCGACTTCAATTGCCGAAATCAGCATTTCA
Source organism: Delia radicum (assembly GCA_021234595.1). Lineage (NCBI taxonomy): Eukaryota > Metazoa > Arthropoda > Insecta > Diptera > Anthomyiidae > Delia > Delia radicum. The sequence continues at coordinate 195,941,772 of CM037854.1, forward strand.
ATACATATTTTGCTGCTAAGTAAGTCCTATGCGTTCCTGCAACAACTCCAATCATTCTTAATTTTATCTAAAGATACTTTTCTAAAATCTTGCTTTTGTTTTTAAGGATATGTATAAACACATAGAAAATTTTAATAGAAATTCTGTTACTACAAGGAAGCAGCGCTGATGGCTTAACTCTGATTGCCTATAAATTTGGAATGTGATAGAGGGAGAAAAATATATAAAAATGAGTAACTTGTTGGCTGCCCAATTTAACATTTAAAGACTAAAATTTGGGATCAAAAATAACACCATTTACCGTTGGTTTCAAAATTAAAAATTTTGTTAAAGGTATTTGGATGACTTTTTCACTGGGGTACTAAAAATAAAAAACCACAAAGTTGCTAATAAATTTGAACCCATTTTTACAAATATTGGATTTGGCCGGTATGTTTCTTACCATTTTATTTCTTTAGTTTCAAATATATAAAGTTTATCGACATCTGGATGAACCCCCAAGAGAATTCTATTAAAATAATGAAATCGGCTGGTTCAACTAAAAATAAGTTTTCTCAATAGAAAATTGTTTAAACAACAGAGTTTTAGTTACAACTGCCAAGTTATTCAGGAATAACTTTTAAATAGTATTTTGTGGGAACCAAATTTACTGTTCGTAAAAATCCAATAAAGTCTCCACAATTCGATATGAACTTAACTTTTCTGTTTCTAATGCTACTTTGGCAATGAATTGGTCTGCTTAATAAATTCTAACCCAATATTTTTTGATAACATTTTAATGGTAAATCTTTTTCCAATATCTTCTTTGCGTTTCCAATAAAAGTTGAAAAAAAGTCGTCAAATGTACATCAATGCCAATAAATTGTGTTGCTGCCATACGTTATCTAATGTCCTGGCAATTTTGTGTACTCAGCCCTCATGCTCATTTTATTTGATTTAAACTAATTTATGTCCTTAACTACATAACTAAGTATACCATTTGAGCCATAAAACTATCATGTTCCTCATGATACTTTCTTCCTTTTTTTAATACTATTATTTTACCACATATCCTTCTGTAATAGCGTGGAACTTATATATAGTTTTGTCCTTTAACATTTTTTTCTTAGAATTTGAAAAAAGACATATTTACCTACTGCAATAAAATTTCAAAATGGAAAGCAAAAAGTAACTTAAATTCAAAGCACAAAAGTTAAATTCTCTTTTTATACCCTCCAGTCACTCCGTCTGTAACTCAGCGAAAGATAGGTCTACGACGCCCATAAACTATATATATTCTTGATACTTATTGAAATTAAAGCCGATTCAACGATGTCCGTCTGTCTATTGAAATGGCGACCTCGACCCGAAAACGCAATAGAGACTGATAATTTTACCGGGATTGATAAACATTTTCCCAAAAAGTTTGGTATTGAAAATGATCAAACTCCGTGCCAGCGGTTCAAAAGTTATGAGTGAAAACGTGAAAGTGCCTCTAAATTTTTCATACAAATTCGAATATAATACACAATATATTAGTTAAATTTCATAGTAGCGTCTGGTTTATAAAATATAACGTCATATTTTTCAACCAGACGCTAAGAGGTTAATAATATTAAATTCACCACAAAATTGTTTCACCACAAAAACAGTTTTTCACCACAAACATATTTCATTTGTAACATATATGGTGGAGAGTATACATAAAGTGGTAAAACCAATTATAATGTAAATATGTACTTGTTTTATATCTGTAAATTCGTTGTTGACTTTAGTTTCCGATTGAATTATTATTTCCAAATATTTAGCTTTTCAACGGAAATTTGTTAAATAAATACCACCCTTATTTTTATGTTCATTTTCTTAGAGAACATAAGTTTTCTTTGTAGTCCTTGCCATACGACATTTCCTAGTCATCGTAGTTTGTGGCAGTAGTCGTAGTATTTTTACTATCAATAATGTCCTTTGATGGCTGCTGATTGCGTTTGTGTAATATTTCACACAGAATTTCAACTTGTATGGCAGAGTCTTTGTTAGAAAGTGTATTTGGTTGCATTTGGTATGTGGTATCAGTAATATTTTATTGCATTAAATTACATTGACTTAGAAGAATGGCAGACGGCAACCTCTATTTTCATAAATTTATTACTATTTTTTTTTTGGTGTTTCTTGTTTGTTTCTTTTGGACGACAATAAAATAAGATATTTAAACATGTCATTAAGGGAAAATAATTATGGTTCATTGTATTAGGTAGAATGATGTTATAATTGTAAGAAATATGGGTGTGATGTGATTGGCAAAAATATTAGAAAAGGGCGATGTTTTTATTCAGCAGTTTTATTTCAAATTAATAATTTTCCATTCTATTTCTAGTGGATTCAGAATCAACCGTATTTGTAGAAGATCGAGCTATTGAGCTTTTTGGAAGTCATTACCGGAGGCAATCAAAACTCTATTGTCGTGTCAAAATTTCTGTTGTTTTAATGGAATGATTGTTATGATAACCGACAAATTTGATAGCAGTAACTGAAATATTCGGTAAAGATTTTAAGAATAATTTCTACAACAAAAAACAATTAACACTTCAGTTCCTGATACACTCTGTTGAACCTTTGTTCTGAAGAAAACGACGAGATATAGAAAAATCAAACAATCAAAACTTTTCTTTAGACTTTTTAATTATATTTGAGTTTTTATTTCCACAGAAATTTATTCTGAAAAATTTATTAAATTTTAGGATGTTTGAAAAAATCTTGGAATTCTGAAAGTCATCGCAATTTTAAATATGTGTGAATGTTAAAAAGAAAAAAATATTAGTATCTCTTAGTATCATTAGTATCTCTTTAAGCTAGCAAAAGAGCACCGACTGGCTTTTCTCTGTGTCACCGTTAGGCATTCCGGGGGATTTAAAGGTGACGCTCGGCATCCCGAGGACGGACATTTTTGTCAGTGACATGGTGGCTCTTAGACTAAAAGTTATTCAGCGACTGACACAGGTGGTGGGCGCCTGGATTCAATTCAATTTCAACTTAATCAAATATTTTTTTACGTTGTTCAATCAATCATAATTTTAGTTTATTCTTTGAACAGAATCAAACGAAGGGATTTAATTTAAAAGTATTATTTTAACCAAAAAATGGGTCATGTAAATAAAACTTTATAAACTATATTTAATCATTATTGAATTGTTTTTCCCAACCACTGTCAGAGAGTACTGAGTCGCTAAATCTGTTATTCGGATTGTAGCTTCTTCCAATCGGAAGTCTATGCAATTGACAGAGCCGGGAAATTTGTTTTGTACACAGAGAAAACAGGTTAATTCTTACTGAATTTGTTGCCATTCAAATGGGGTGGTTGTGGCAACCGAATTTTTCATTTGTGACAGATGGTAATTGGTTGAGTTAAAATTTATTTCAGTATTACAATAGGATCTTTAAAACCTCAACATTAATTCTGCAGTCACCACAGGCAAACCACTCGATTTGCAATAAATTTGTTTGTCAGACCGTGCTTGTTTTCTGAGTGAAATAATAAAACGGGATATGGTATCAACATTCACTACATCTCGATCTATATGGACGTTTCAAAGATGGATACGTGGTACAGGGAGTTTAATCTAGTGAACTGTATATTCTGAGTTGCATGGAATTTCCAGACGATTAAAGCATTTTCATGCAGTATTCTATAATAGAATTCGTGAATAGTATTATTGATTTATAAACCCTGTAATGCTATACAATTAGGTAGAGGTGCTTTGGGCACCTCTACCCCTTGGCATGCTGGGTCGTAGGATACGATGGGATCATAGGGCACGAGTTGGATGATAGGTGTGCAAGAAAAGGCTCAGTGTCTGGGGCCTACTCAGACGGATGTCCCCACTTTTCTTTGGAGCTGCTCAGTGTAATAGATTACAAATAGGATAGTCTATGGCCTTGACGGATTGTATGAAATATCGAGATTTATGGCCTCTGCCTATACCAAGGAGAACCTAAACTCTTCTTTCTTTGGTACGCAGACTTTCCGCATGCTTATGGGAATCGTCCGAGGGTACCTGCGAGAATATATCTGTAGGAGGAAAAAACGAGACTGTAGTATCTGCTTTGCAAGACTGAGGGAGCAGCGACTCCGATTTCAGGGAAACAGATGATTTAATAGCCTGAATGTCTGCGTGAAGTGTCTGTTTGGTTTCGCTGACCTCCAGAGGAAATTTTTAGACTTCGGGTCGTAGATATTCCTTGTCTATGTGGGTTGAATCTGGGAATCGTAAAGGGCCCTTTTCTACTAACTTATTTTTTTGGAGTATATGTTACGATCAGAGTAGAAACCCAATTAGTGTTTTTATATTCTTTTAAACGTTGCCCATGTTCAGTCAATTCCTTTCCAAATTTGAAATTGTAACTTTTCTGTACATATGGGATTTCTTAGTCGGTAACAATTCGTATTGGCTTTGTTATAAAAATATGATTTTGCTTATTCAACTTTTTATTTCAACAATTACCACGATTTAATACTGTTTTCTGTATATCAACACTAATGGTTTTTATCCCACTTTATGTTTAACATTTCTTCATAGTAATGAAGACCTTATACATACATATATCAAGTCTTATATATCTCTCAGTTGTATATAAAACATTTACGTAGTAACAATGTGTGTATAAAGTATACACCCTCATAGTGTGGACATATTTATGTCGCTACTGGGAGCTTTTCATCCTCATAAATATTATTCATGTGCCACACGCGTTCTTACAATAGTACATCTACTACTACTAGTAGCAGTAGTCATAGGTTGTATATTAGCGTGTCCCAAAAAATATTTATTGCATTGTTAATCATATAATTATAAAATATATCATTATACACGAGTCGAGCACTAGAGCGACTAAGCGAATTGGCTATTGCATCGTCATCAGACTAGAACATGTGGTGGGAATCGAACCCGCGACCCCCTCACTGCTAGGCTGGTACTCTATGAAGTAGCATACCGGGAGCTCTATCCCGAAGAATAAATTTATTCGTTCCATCTCAATGAGTATTTCAGAGACAATGATGTAGTTAAAAATCATCATTTTATGTAATGAAAATTTCTTTTAGAAAATATTTTCATTATTTTTTAAATTTCAAATCAATTTTTCAGGATACTCTTATGTATTATTTTATTCTTGAACAAAAATAAATATCAAATGTGCTGAGCTTTTATAAATTGTGCGTTTCATATATATCCTTCAATCTTTTTCAAAAAAAAAAAAAATTTGTATTTATGTTGAAGAAAGGTTACCCTGTACTCGCAATATCAGACAAGTTATTTGATTTGGTTATTCTGTTTCTTTTTCTTAAGAAATGCTTTTGAAATTCACATTTTGAGATAAGTGTGTTAATGTGCAATAGGGTTATAACTTTTTCTTTCGCACCACCTTGTGGACAATATTGTACTGATTATAATTAACGTTCTCTTAAATCCACTCGGAACAAAAATTTTCCGCACCGAAACCAATTTCTAAAAGTCTTTTTATTTTAAATAAAATAACACAATTTGATGATAATATGAGTGTATAAAATAACAATTTAAGTTAAGCAAAATTACACATTTTAAAAAAAATTAAAAAAACAATTTTAAACAAAACTTCATTGCGATTGGTACGGGAACTTTTTTTTAACGATCGTGAAAACGTAAGACCGTGTTTCTTAATATTTTTTCAAGGCACGGCTATGCCATGCAATTTTTGATATTTGCAAAAAGTTCAAAAAGTTATAACCCTAATGTCCAAGTTTGTGTATCTTTTTTTAACGTTCGTATCATCATATGATATTATATTTCATTTTGCTAGTAAATTGTCAAAATGACAGCTAACAATACATTTCATCAGGGTAGATTAAATTTTTTGGGGTTATTTCTCTTTGGTATTATCTCAATCTAATTTCGTTTCATAAACACTTAGAGAAAATGTTTACTGAATTGACAAGTTTTTTCACAATTGGATGATAAGGAACGGATTGATTCATTTTTATTTAAAACTCAATTGACTGGTATTTGGAAATCTGAAAGTCTTTTAGACTAAAACACCTGAGAATTTGGATGGGTTTCTATAGAAAAAAGTCTGAAGAATCTTAGGCTTATTTCAGTGAAAAATACATAAAAATCCGCTACACATATCCCTTTACAAAATTATTAAACATTAGTGGTTTGCCCGAAAGAAAAATATTTAATAACCAAGGAGATTACACTATTTCTAAACCAGGATAAATATTGTGTTATGGGAGGGACAATCCGTTTCAATCATGCCATTACACAGGGCATAAAGGCATACGATGCACAACAGAATGACACCGTATTTTGAATGAATAAAACCTAAAGCTTTCCCCAAACTCAGCATATAAAGCATAAGTATACTCAGGGAACTTCTGCTGTAAATATTTGTAGTTGTTTGAGTTGTAATACAGTAATATTTATTTTTAAGTGAAAAAGCAGTTATTTGTAGAAGAAATTTAATTTTTGACAACATATCGCTCATTTACTACAAGACTGTCATAAGTCAAAAAATGAGCTAATGATGCAGATTTATTAGTTATATCATGCTTTATATTGTGTAAAAATTTCATATAAATATCATGTATACTTTTCGAGATAGAGGATAATATATTTTATTTTTTCTTTAAAGTGGGTGCAAAGAGTATATACTTCATAGAGAAACTGTGTTACTCACTGGTCTCTCGATAATCAGAGAATTCGCACATAATTCTCACAAAGAGAAAAATACATTAAAACCCCATGTTCATAAAAAAACGTGACAGGCAGATATATATTAAAAACTTAAAACTCGTTTTCTGCAAAGTCGTGTTTTTTGAGTTATGTCAGTCTTGCAGTAAATGAGCCATACATAGTTTATTAAGAAAAACAAACCACATCAAATTACTAAATTATAATGTTTGTTTATTTTATACTAACATATGTGGTTAATTTTAACTACAATTGTGGTTAATTTTTTAACAGTAATATGCAAATGACAATGTTATTTGAATTTACTGTAATGTAAGTTGTCCTTTCTTTAAGTGAAATCTCATTTGTTTTTAATTAAATACATATATATGTATGCACAGCGCATAATGTAGGGACATTTATTCGTTACCCCCCACATAGTTAAGGGGCAGTTGATTACTTTGGGGACAGTCCGCAAAGTTTTCGCGCCTTTTCAAACATCTAGCGTATAAGATGAAGACAGTTGGTTCGATACACCGCATATTACGGGGACAATTTTGGGCGTGTCCCTAAAGTATGCGCTGTGCATACATATATCGGGTGATTCAATGCGAGGTTTGATTTATAATGTATAATAAAACACATTAATTTGAAAGTGAACTTAAAATTTTTATTATCGGTTAAAAGAACAATTTAGGGCATTTATCGGTTGAAAATGATATCATGTAAATGTCGGCCATGACTACATCTGAGGTGGTCCAATCGGAATGTACAATTTTGGGCGACTCGTTTGAGCATAGCGGCTAGAACGAATAACACGAGTAATGTTGTATTCCAAAGCGTCAATCGTAGCTCACTTATTCCTGAAGACCTCAGAATTTACATATCCCCAGAGAAAATAGTCGAAATGTGTGATATCGCAAATTTAGCGTAGCAAAACGTCAAATTAAGTGCTGACCAAAATTATATCTTAACAAGGTCATTGTTTCACACGCTGTATGGCTCGTAGCGCCGTCTTGTTGAAACCAGTGCTCACCGGGATCATGCGCTTGAACTTCAGGAAGCACATAGTCCGTTAACATGGTGTGATAACGGTTACCATTGACGGTAACATTCTGATTTTCATCTTTTTGGAAGAGATGTTGACCAATGATTCCACCAGCCCATAAACCACACCATACCGTTGTTTTTAATATATGTAATGGTAGCTCTTGTTACTCTTCGGGTTGCTCATCAGCCCAAATACGGCAATTTTGTTTATTAACATATCCATTCAGCTAGAAATGTGCTTCATTTATGAACAAAATTTCACGATACATGATACGATCACAGAAGGCTGAATTTGGAGACGCTGTTGTGGTTTGATTCTTTCCATGATGCCTTGCCAAACGATACTGCACAACAATTACAAAGCAGTTTGATATGAGTTACGCGTGATCTGTAAAAAAAACATATTGAAAACCAAACCTCACTATGAATCACCCTTCATATAATGTTCACTGAAACATACTTTGAGATTTTTTTTTATTCATAAAAAAATTATCTTCCAACAATTTTCTTTGAGTGTATTTTATATATTACGTATTATACATTGAGTCTTTGATTAAATGTTGCGTGTGATATATGGCACTAACAAACTGCCTTGTATTGTATTTAAACGTATTATATACATACATACTGACAACATTATCTGCTGTGATACCAAAGAGACTATTATGTTTATTACATAAAACATATATTCTGATGTTTTCAATGTTTCATTGTTGAAATACGGAAAGAGAAATATCTACTCATGTATGTATAACAGAAAATGTTATCGGAAGACGTTCGTCATTGTTGACATGGCAAAAAATAAAATAAAAGAAAACCCTTCCCTGAAATAATACAAAAAACATTCATTAGGATACCACCAAACATACGAAATAAATATTGCTAAAGAAATTTGTTTTGTTCCTTTTTCGCTTCATTCAATTCATTCATAACAAATTGTGGTGTGCTTGTCTTTTTTTAATGGTTGTTGGTTTTTGAAAAGTTGTTGACTGTGTCATTACTGACACATCAGCTTTTTCCTAAGTTCGCCACCACCATCATCAACTTTTGAAACAACGCCACCACCAGCAGCACCATTCAGAGTAAAGTTGTTTCACCCTGTATGTTCTATGGTAGATGGATGTGGGTAAATGTACAATAAACTCGTAAACATGTTTAGAGTTGTCTTTTGCAATCAGTTTCAATATTTTGGCAATAAATCACTCATTCATTCAACAACAACTGCAAAAAGAAAGAGAACATAAAGAAACGAAGACATTCATTCAATTTTATAAAGCAATCGTTTGATTATTTTTCTTTAGCAGTAGGTACTATGGGTCAAGATACAAGTAACTAGGGGATCACATAAAATAGCCACAATTGAGGTTCAAAATGTCCCTAAAATGCCCATGTTCGGGGCGGTGAGAAAAAAAAAATATATAATACATCCAGACAACAGACTCGGTAGTGTCGACCGTATTTTTTGAAAATGTTTCATTCGATTCTGTTCATTCGACTGAAACTGCTGAAATTTTGCCACGACCATATGATTTTCTTTACCTCAACAGAAATTCGGTGATAACTATCAAAAAATTCTAAAGCTACAACCGAATCATTCGATTTGCTATAATGCAGTTGCTACGAACGAGTCTGTTTTCTGGGTGTATAAATGTTTTGTAGACTACCTAAAAGATTATTAATTGGGTTTCAAATAGGGCTACTAATAAGTACTACATTTATTGAAAAACACTACAGGCAAAGAAAAAACATGGTTGAGGGAACCATATTCGAAGAGCATCATACATTTTTGGATTTATGACTGCGACAACCATGTTACTATGATAACATTGTTATATGCTTCTGCATCATAATATGATAATTAGATTACAATATAATGGTTCCAAATATATCCCAATATTATCATATTATGGTTCTGGAAATTTGTATGAATTATCATAATATGAGCCCAACAGTATTCTTCCAGCATTCTGTTGAAGCTGGATTAAAAAGGTATGCATGTTTTTTAATAGTGTATTTATTTTATAATTCACATATTTAAATAAACTCAGGTTTAAAATAAATTAAGTAATCAAATTGTCTTTGCGCTTTGTGAAATATTGTATCCGCTATACAAGCTATACATGTGATTACAGAATAAAGCACGCATTAATATATTGTTAAGATTACATGTTCACAATACACTTATATTGATCACAACAAGTTTGAAGCAATCATAATAATTGCATTATAACCATATTATAGTCCTAGTTATCATATTATGATCATAGACACGAATTTCGTCATCGTTTATTACCATGTTGTGATTATTGCAAACATATTATAATTATTTCATACTACATACTTAAAAGCACGTGCATTTTGTTTAAATTTTTCTTTCACATTTTTTTCATTAACAATATTTTTTTGCGTAATTACAAGAAATTAAAAATAAAGCACTTTTTATCACTTTTTTTATAACAAACAATAACTTCATTTAAGGGGTGCGCGACAATTAAACTTTTGCCTAGACTTCTAGGGCAGAACGAATTGAGAATGCAATTTATTCCTTCTTCCACAAAACAAATCATCATTACATTGTTTGTCCATTTTTAATGTCTTTTGTTTAATATTGTTTAATTTGTTGGGGCTGACTGTTTCTTATAACTTCTTTTCACAAAATCTCAAACAAGAATGAAACTAACGAGCGAAGACGCTCATAAAAAAAACTGACTGATCATCGCAACTCTTATATGGCTGCAGTTAGATATTGGAATATGATAATACTTTAGTATGATTGTAGACAGTACATTAATATGATAACTGGAAAAAAAGATAAATTTTTACTAGAACTTGATAAAAGCAACCACATTATTGGTGAAATATGGTTTATAAAATAATAATAGTTTAATTAAAACAACCATTTATTGCTGTAGGAAACATAGTTTTGTGGCCGCAATCGTATTGCAACCATATTTTTTCTCTGCGTGTAGGGTTGTAACTCGAATAAAAATTATTCGATTAATCGAACGAACTAAAAGAAAATTCGAACGAACAATTTTAAAAAAATGATTATAGAATACTGAATAATTCGAATAAATGTTGACGATTAATTGAAAGAAACGATTAAATAAAAAAATACCGCTTTTAATAAAACTTCTACAAAATTTATCAATTTTAGTAAAAATTTTTATAAAAACTGGTAATGCACAAAATAAAATGAAATAACTCAAATTTTAAAACTTTTATATATTGTTTTTCAAATGTGGGCACTTTAATAATGGATGAATATATATGATTTTAATTTCTATCAAGCAATATAAAGGCATTCACAGATAAAGTGCTATCGTTGAAATAAAGCATGATTTTTGCTCAACGGTAGCACGTTGGCACTTAAATTGTGAATTCATTGTGCTCGAATTAAATGCCTTTCATTTGATACCCAATTTGCTTATATTTTAATAACTTTTATAAGGAATATATTTAAAAAAACGCCAACTTAGATCATTTTTGACCCCACTTTTTAACCCCTAAACTTCCGATGTGCAGCAAAAAACAAAGTAAGTTCTAAAATATGTTTGTACTTCACAATTTATTCTAGGTTCATTCAAGTCTTGGGATTTGCCACTGTACAGCTTCCTTGTTAGCTTTTTTAATAAAATCGTACACCAATTTTAAAAGTTATATCCATTTACATTCGTAACGCTCCAATTGCTGAACCCTGTATATTGTATGTATTTTGATTGCCTGACTCAAAACTATTTTCCTATAATACAGTTTTAACTAACAAGTAAGCGCCGCTGATAGGTTCCCTCCGATAGCCATTCGTTTTGAATACTTTATAGAGGGCATATAATAAATAAGAATGAATTAAGCTTCCCAATTTCACATTTACGCACTAAAATCGGGGGTTAAAAATAACCAAATTTTCCGTTATTTGTGTTACTTTTGAGAAAATTATGAAATTTGTTATTTTGAACATTTTCTAGTGGTTTTCTACACTTTTGCCCAAAAACAATAGTGTAAAAATTAATACTATACTTATACACTTTCATAAAATAATTATTTTTATCAAGTTGAGATTTTTTTCATCAATTTAAAAACTTTATAATCTTGTTGTCATAATTACAATTAAGTTTCATGTGCCATTTTTGTCATCAGGCCACTAACGGCTAACGTTTTTTAAATAACTGTAAAGATAATTATATTCTTAATAAATTTAAGTGACATTTTTCCGAAATCTCGTAGTTTAATAGATGTTTTCTTTTCAATTGCTCAATTCAAAGTGAAGTTTGTTTTTCAAAATTGATATGACTTTGTTACAAATTATAAAAAATACACTCGAAACAATATTGAAAGTACAAATATGGTACAATAGTACCTTACAATTACAGTAGTATCTTACAGTAGTCATAATTAATATTAAGTTTCATGGTTCCTTTTATCCCAAGGCAACTAAGGGTTATAGATTTTTTAAATAAAAGTAAAAATAATTATAGTATTAATAAATTTAAGTGATTTTTTTCCGAAAATTCTGCAAACTTTGATGAAAAACGTTAAAATTTTATTAAATCAAAAATGAAAATTATTCAAGTTCGATGCCATACTCTATATTTCTTTATTAGGATATTGTCCTAACAAATAATCTAAATACTGTCCTAACAAAAAAGAGAGTTTTTGTTTTCAAATTTATTAATTGATCACTTTCAGGAATGTGTTGATAGATCTATTTCGTTTTGAAAGAAGTGACAATCCCATGCAAACTATCAAACATTCATAAAAACTAGTTTTCTCACTAAATGAGAACAAATATTTGAGTTCGAAGTTAAAGATTATCACCATTGGTCAAAAATAAATTGAAAACTTGTTTGTTATCTGCAAGCTCCACTTTTGGTAGATGTTGTATACCACGGTTTTTGCTTTTATTCTCTTTTTTATTTTTACACTTGTTTTGTTTAAAAACAAGATGTAAAGGGGAATAAACAAGACCGTCTAAATTAAAGGTCGAAAAAACAAAATTTTTATTTTTAATAAAAATTATATCAAACTTGCATTTTGTTAAATTTTTTGACAAAATAAGCTATTAGTGAATTTTTATTGTTGATCTATATAAATTGTATGTGAGTTGTTGGTTAGTTCGGTTAAAGATCATGAATATTTTTCCATATTAACAGAAAAAATTATAATTTTATTTGTGATAATTTACTTTAATTAACAGAAAAAAACACTTAGAAAAAAGTTATTTGACACCTGCATGAATGGAGTTAACTTTTTTAGCCCGCAACGGCCTTCATCAACATTCTTCGTGCCTTAAAGTGTTAAATTGTAAACATCATCTATTTAACTCAACTAGTTAGGTTAAAAATGTGCCGTAACTTAGTTTTGAGTATGACGAAATTTACTGCGAACTTATTTTCTATAACGCTATGTTTAGTTGTTAATTATTACCACAGTTGCCAGTTCAACTAATTAAGTTGAAATTTGACTGGCAGTTATTTTCAAATGTCATCATATTCTATCCTTTACATTGTAAGTGAAGGAATATCAAACATTGAAGATTTTTATTCGTTTTTCAACATATGTCGAGCATATATATTAAGCGAATTTTTTGCACTGTACCTTGTGAGTGGTTAATAGTGAATTTTTATTGTTGATCTATATAAATTGTATGTGAGTTGTTGGTTAGTTCGGTTAAAGATCATGAATATTTTTCCATATTAACAGAAAAATTATAATTTTTTTATTTGTGATAATTTACTTTAATTAACAGAAAAAAACAATTGGAAAAAAGTTATTTGACACCTGCATGAATGGAGTTAACTTTCTAGCCCGCAACGGCCTTCATCAACATTCTTCGTGCCTTAAAGTGTTAAATTGTAAACATCATCTATTTAACTCAACTAGTTAGGTTAAAAATGTGCCGTAACTTAGATTTGAGTATGACGAAATTTACTGCGAACTTATTTTCTATAAAGCTATGTTTAGTTGTTAATTATTACCACAGTTGCCAGTTCAACTAATTAAGTTGAAATTTGACTGGCAGTTATTTTCAAATGTCATCATATTCTATCCTTTACATTTTAAGTGAAGGAATATCAAACATTGTAGATTTTTATTCGTTTTTCAACATATGTCGAGCATATATATTAAGCGAATTTTTTGCACTGTACCTTGTGAGTGGTTAATAGTGAAGTAGTAAGCTATTTTCATGAATAGTAAGCTATTTTCATAAAATGTCCTTGGGAACAGTCGCTCAAAATACAAACTCGAATTATAATTTTTCAATTTTTTTTTTTTTTTACTTTAATAACAACTATTAGTTATAAAAATGCGAATTAGGCATTGTGAAGAAATCTTTAAAATTAATTTTAACAAAAGACGTTTTTGAATTTTTATTTAATTTGGGGGTCATTTTGGGTTAATGGCTAAAGTGGGTTAATGATTTACGATGACGTCGGAATTCCATATCTGAATAATTTTGAGTATATTAAATGAATAAATCATATAAAAAGTAAATTTTTTCGAAATTTGAAATTTTGTGAATTTTTAATAATAATAATACACTTTTTTTTTAAAATTGGCCATTTTCGGCCGTCTTGCGGAACGGGTTAACATTTTCCAAAAATTGATTTCTTCCTTTTGGAACCATTTGTAATAAAACTGGGGGTGTAACGACAAATCTTTTTTTTATGGCACAGCCTACTGGGAAAGTATGTTGGTATCCAAATTTCATATAAATCTGGAGCAACCACCTAACCAGAGTTCCCTTGTAAGCCTCGTTTTAGGGGTATAAAATTACTGCCTTAAAACCCATGTAATTTTTTTTTTTTAAATAAATCTATGAGTGGAAAAGGCTTCTTCAAAAGGCCCGCTCTGGAGAATCAAGCATAACTTCTAAAAATACCGAGGCAATCTGTAATACCTAAAAGATGGTGTAACCCATAAAAAGCCTTCGATTAGGATTCTGATAAGTATTTGATTGAAAATCCGACCGTGGTCTATCATATATAAAACTAGCTGACCCGACAAACGTTGTTTTGCCTTCAAATTTTATTTTCATTGAAAGTCTGGTTCCGTTACAAAGTCGTGGTGGATTGATTTTTGATATTCACACAATTTATATGAAAATGACTAATGTTTAGAAAAATCACCACATCTCGACCAAACGCAAATATTTTTAAAATTTTTAAAAACCATCCTCATTGCATGTTCTACAAAACGTATTCAGCCATTTTTTATTTTATGCAGCCGTTCTGGAGTTATGGAGTGACAATCAAAATGTACACTTCTTTTTATATATATACATTAACTGTCTGAAAGAACAGATGATTTGAACCTAACAAGAAATTTTCAATAGAAATTCCTGTCCTATAGTTTCCTGGTATAGCCGTATTTGATAAGATTTTCTGTTTTCATAAAAAAAAGAGCCTGAAGAGCGGTTGAAATATTATCTACTGTTCGTAATACATTTCAAATTGAAATTGTGTGATACTGCTGATTGTCACAATATGTTGTCGTTTTTATCATCTCTCCATGTTTATGGGTATTATTCTTTAAAACTGTCGAAAATTGCCAATGACGTCAACGAAACAAAATCCTTTGAATTCATGAGGTTCATCTTCATCAACCACATCTATCTTTGTATTTATACGATTCAATGGGCTAAATATTTTGATATTGTAGAAGTATGTTTGTTTGTTATAGGCGCTATATTGTATATTGCTTAGCGTCTCGTTTTCTGTCATTTCTTTCATTCTTATTCTTCGTCATTGCCAATTTCTTTTATAATTTGTTTTTTTTTTCCTTAACATGTGAGGATTTAAATCTCTTTGTTTTATTTGAGTTTCATCATTTGAAGTGCGAAATGTAGTCAACCATCTTTTCTTATCATTTTCAAACAATCAATTGCTGTCATCTTGAGTGATTTACTGTCAATTGATGTGCGTTTTTTTTTTTTTGTTGGGTTTGGTTGTTTACTTGGTTGTTATTGTGGTGGGTTTTTGTCATTTAATTTAATGTCTTGTCAGTTTAATTAAAAATTGTAGGGGATTTAAGTGATATTTTATTAACATTTTAATTTAATTAACATAATTAGTTTCTAATGAAGTTCAATAAAATATTGTATTTACCAAATTTATCAAAGGATTTTAAATTTAAAGATTACGATATATGACAAAATGCACCACTTAAGTCCAAAAATAAAAACGACTGATTCTATATAATTAATTAACCCACAGTCTATACTGCACTTAGAATACTATTTAGTTAAAGACGACTGCAAATGTAGTTAAAAACAAATTATTATTCACTTAAAGAAAAACACGACTTACATTTCATTAAATTCAACTAACATTGTCATTTGTTTTTTAATGTTCAAAAAATTACTAACAATTGTAGTAAAAATGAACTACATGTTAGTAAAAAATAAACATACTTTTATTTTTTTAAATAACAAAAAACTACTGTAAAAAATTAATGTAAAATCATAAACAGTCATTTAATGTGGTTTGTTTTTTTAATGAACTACAAGGTTAGTAAAAAATTTAAATTGTTTTACAAATGACTGACATTTACATTAAATATAAAGAAACTTTATTTGAACCCTAACAACTGCAAATTTTTAAATCAGAAGTTCCCTGAGTGTAGAGATAAATATGTATGTAGAAATAAATTGCAGTAAATGTCAAAATTATGTTATCTCTAGTGTGGACCACTCAATTGCGTACATATTTATTGACGGAAATATATGTTGCAAAAGTATTATGCGTATATTCGTTAGCACTTATTGCTAAGATATTACATCAAACTCAGTATACATTTTCGTTTGAATGCTAAAAAAAGGACGCCACAAACAAAACTAATTAAATTAAGAAGAATTGTTAGAAATTTATAGTTGACCTGTTGTTTTAATATGTGATGAGGTTTTTTTTAAAAACTAAAAATTTTATAAAATTTAATGAATAATAAAAATAAAGTAAAATATATAACAAGTTTGAATCTTTAACGTGTTATTTTAAAGTAATCGTAGAACAACCTTCCTCCTTGAAATTTTGTAATTATTAGTTAACTTAAATACGTCTTCCCTTATCCCTTACCCTTCCCAGTAGCTGATAATAGGAAACGGTAAAAAACGTTTACTGCATCCTTACTGCTTCTATTACTGCTACGTAAGATACATACGATCGTAAATGGCAGAAATGAAAGGTAAAATTTCATTGATTGCTTACATCCCTTTCTGTTGTGATTTCCAAAAAGTAATGAAATTAGCAATAAAACTTGGATTAAAAAATGTTGCTCGAACGAAAATTAAAATATATCGGCCATCCCAGCTCAGGTCGTTTAAATTCTAATTTTGGGTCTCCCGATTTATTTTATATTTTGTACGTACAAACTATATGGAGTCACTCAAATATTGCCGTTTTTATTTTCTTGAAATTCGGGAAAACCACAGGTTTATTTGCATTTTTTTTTTTTGAAAAAACAAATATGCAAAAATGTGTTTCTTTAATATATATCAGATCATTATCACTTAAAATGCTTTGCAATAGTATACTCCTATAATTTTACAGTACAAATAAAAACTTTTTTCCATCGTCAAAAAAAATGCATTTTTATGCAATATATTTTTAAATTTTTTTATATAAATAGAACATTTTTGGTCTTCAAAGTTTAGTAACGTCATGATGCTTGTTATGAAAATACCCTAACCACGTGCTTTATTA
The DNA here is from genome assembly GCA_021234595.1 of Delia radicum. NCBI lineage: Eukaryota > Metazoa > Arthropoda > Insecta > Diptera > Anthomyiidae > Delia > Delia radicum. The sequence goes on from CM037854.1 coordinate 195,959,200, forward strand.
CTAAGAAGACAAGAATGGAACAAATTTAATGATTAATAGGTTTTTTGTTAAAGTTCTGCCTATTATGGAGGCTCTAACTTTTCTAAATAACTTTTACCAAAAAGTTTAACTTAGAATTTTTGGGTCCGGTGGTTTAACTATTTTATTTTAAATGATTTTTTGGAAAAAAAGATGATATCAGTTTTATATAGACTAAGGATATTATGAAGGTAAAGACGACAGCAATTGTAGTCATAAACAAATGAAATTTCACTTGAAGAAAGGACGACTAACATTGCATTACATTAAACTAACATTTGTCATTTGTTTTTACTGTTCAAAAAAATTACTAACAATTGTAGTAAAAATTAATTGTAGTAATTTTTTTAAATAACAAAAAACGACTGAAAAAATGAATGTAAAATCATGAAACAGTCATTTGATGTGGTTTGTTTTTATATAACTACAGGTTAGTAAAAAATTAAATTTGTTCTAAAACTTACTGCTCAAAAGTCTAACCACTGGTAAAGCATTTATTTTATACAAATTATGATGCTTTGTTTAAAAAAGTTTGTAGTCGAAACGTTCCCGGGTTCAAGCCCGGGTTCAGTCAAATATTTTTGTGTGATTTTTTTACACTTTTTAATATTATTTTCATTTACAATTGATTTTTTTTCTGGGAAAAACCTTTCAAGACCAACTTTTTTTGTGTTTTCCCAACGTTGGCTAGTTGTTTTCATCAGACCTTATGACAGTGCTTACATATTTGAGCAGATAACTGCCAATCAGCTGTTATCATTTGCATACGTTTTAAGCTATCAAGTATTAAATGCCAGGGTTCGAATCCCAGCGGGAGCAAAAAACTTATATATGAACTTATTTTAATTTTATTTTGAAAAACAAATTTTTGATCACCTATTTCATGGTTTTAAAAACATTTAGCCAACGTTGGAAATTTTGTTTCCCCAGCGCTTGTCCGGTACTTTCTGAACAGACGGACCTTTTTGTTTAACGATGTTATTATTTTGGGATTGGGAAAGCACTTGCTGCCAGCACATGCACCACTTGCTAAAGTGCTCTAACTGCGGTGGTCCGTTTGTCTGTTTTTGACAGGGTCCATTTAAGGGACGATAACTTAAAAATTATAAATTATTGTTGCAAGGTAACCACATAATCATTTGAAAAAAAAAAACAATTTTTTAACTTTATTTACAAAACTTTTTTGAAAAAATATTTATTTATGGAAATAAGACCGGTGATTTAATGGAGATATGCTGATTTGGAGATAGAGAGATAGGCGAAAATTTTTAGAATGAGTAAAACTCCTTGTACTGTATGTACTTTTTGTCTAAAAATTAAGAGATCGGTTCCAGTACATTTCGAACTTGTAAAAGCGTTGATAAGCAGACGATTACTACATTTTCTTTTTATTGTGAAAATTGACTATTTTCTTTTAACAAACAGAAAAGTTTTAAAAACTTCTAATCCACTGTTGACATACACAGAGCGAATACCGTGGATGAGTTTTAATAAAATTTTTACACTAAACTAATGAAGTTTTCTTCACAATATTAATAAAAAATTTCTTAAACATCATGAAAAACTTCATACTCTTAATGACACTATTTTTAATAAAACTTTTTCACTAGTAGTATGAAATTTTTAATAAATAATAAAAAAAATTTTATTAGATTTTATGAAAAACTGTATTTATTTAAAGACAAGTTCCAATGGACGAGTTCCAGTGACAGTTCATAGATCTAATGCAAAAATTCATTGATATCATGCAGATAATTCGCTCAATGTATTACAGTTTTGACAAATTCTCTATAAAGAAAAAAAATCTCAAAATCGTGAAAATCTGATATATATTTGCTTTACCAATATATTAAAATTATAATTAAAAACCCGTTACTCGTTAAGCAAGCATCGAAGTTTGAACTTAAATTGCGTATAAGCCCACAAGAGAGTACAAAAGCTTTAGAAAAAGCTTTTTAAGTAACCGGTACATCTTTCCACCAAATTCCGTCAAAAATTCCCATAGGATGGAGAAGTGGTATAAAATTGGTTAAAAGCATTTTTATTTTTTTTATTTTGTAAATTACTGTGATAGATATTTGCTTTACCAATAAATTAAAATTGTAATTAAAAACCCGTTACCCGTTAAGCAAGCATCGAAGTTTGAACTTAAATTGCGTTTAAACCCAAAAGAGAGTGCAAAAGCTTTAGTAGAATCTTTTTAAGTAACCTGTACATCTTTCCACCAAATTTCGTCAAAAATTCACATTGGATCGATAATTGGTATAAAATGGGTTAAAAGCATTTATTTTTTTTATTTTGTATAATAGTGTGCTAGATATTTGCTTTACCAATAAATCAAAATTATAACTAAAAAACCGTTAAACGTTAAGCAAGCATCGGAATTTGAACTTAAATTGCGTATAAACCCACAAGAGAGTACAAAAGCTTTAGAAAAAGCTTTTTAAGTAACCGGTACATCGTTCCACCAAATTCCGTCAAAAATTCCCATGGGATCGACGAGTGGTATAAAATGGGTTAAAAGCATTTTTTCTGGGTAAATATTTGCATATTTAATACATTGACATTTCGTTCTTAACATATTTAAAATAGACTTCCAGAGTTTCTTTAATATAATTTTAATAACAAATTTCCGAAAATGAATTTATATATATTATTTTTTTCCTACACTTGCAATTGACATCATTTTTGGTATGATTTTCAAAAAGTATTTCAATTTTTATTCCATTTCTTTTATTTTACAATACAATAAGCCATATGCTACTACATACAGTTTGTCTATTACACATACACATGCAGATATTAAACTTTTTTTGTTCAAATTTTCTCACATTTATTGTTGTTGATATTTTTTTAATAAAATAAACTCCATGTAACATAATCAACATAAAGGATTTTCTGATGGAAAAATATTCTATAGATTTTCATAAAGTACGAGTAAGTAGTTACGTTTTATAAGAAATTCTGTTCATGAGTTGTTTTTTTTTTTTTTTTGCTTTTTATATCGTTCATTATTGCTTAACGAAATTTTTTTCGTATCATATGTAGTGTATGATGCAGATAATAATATATTGTAGGATTGTATTCAGTTCAGTAACATAATGAAGAAAAAGATAACCAATATTGCATCAATTTTGTAGAATGATAGGTATGAAGAATAATGTTAGTTAAAAGGTGAGTATTATAAAATGTTTGTCCAAAAAAGTCCTCTCTTATTTATATTATATAAAGTCCTTTATTATTTATATTAGCTTTCGAAAACAGCTATCTAGCTAAATAAATTTGAGTTGGGCATTATAGTACATTTATATTTTTTTAAACTAGAACTGCCTTTTAAATCATTAGTTAATTTGACATGTTCTTCAATTATTCATACACTCAGGGAACACCTGTTAATTGAATTGCAATACAGTATATTTATTTGTAAGTGAAAAAAACAGTAATCTGTGGAGCAAGTTTCAGTTTTGACTAGATTTGTAGTTCATTTAAAGAAAAAAAAAAAAGAAACCACATCAAATTACTGTATTATGATTTTTACATTAATTTGATACAGTATTTTTCTTTTTATTTACAAAATTAAACAAATAAATGCTTGTTTTTTATTTACTGCATATGGGCAATTCCTGGGCTACGGACGCGACATTCGCACACTTTTAGTTGAGAAAAAAAAATAAATTAATCGAAAGATGCGTTATATATCATCAGCGTATTGAAGTGAGGAAGAGTAGTAATTTTGAGTAAAAACATTGGGCAGAATCAATAATATAGTAAAAAAAAAAAATTTTGTGATTGTGGAGATTACAATGAAAGAAACATCTATTATGTGCAGATTTATGAAATCGGAAAATTTTCTCTTAATTTTTTAAATTGGATAAAGTACAAATACGGAAACGACAAGACGGACGCGACAATTTTTTCCAAGAGAACAAAACACACTAATATTAGTTTTTTGTTTTTATATACATCGAGATTATTTTTATGTTATTTTCAATTTATAACGAGCTTTCAACCTCAGTATATATACAAAAATAAAGCAAATCAAACATATTAGCTAGGTTGATACTAGTATTTCGATCTGGCTAAAGATCTCATCAGAACCCGAAGTTTAAGAAAAGCTAGAGCCTCCATACTAGGCAGAACTTTAACAAAAAACCTATTATTCATTCAATTTGGCTCCATTCTTGTCTTCTTGGTAATAGTAATGATTCAACTTCAATTAATAAAACCTAAAAAATTATAATAACAAAATTGAAATCGAAAAAAAATCCATTTTCTCAGTTAGGTACTTTAGGATATATAATAGTGAATAAAGTTGGATTTTCTCAGTTCATTTTAATTATATATTTTAATGAAATAGAGGTCCAAGCAACCTCAACGCTTTCGCTGTCGAAATAAGAAAACCAATGCAGGCTTTTAATCCCTTAAATATTAGGAACATTCTGCCACAGTTCAGCCAGTTCAGGTGAAGAACCCTAAATTTGTTCTGTCGATATATTAGATTAGATTAGACTAGAGTGGCACTATGCACCGCGACCAGAAGTTGGTATTTTGTGCTGCCAACGAATACACCCTTTAGGTTCAGGCTCCCTACGAGCCAACTATCCTGCCAGGTAAACAATTCCAAACGTCCGATGGCGTCACTATTCGACCACCAAAATAACGCACCTTCCTGACGGAAAGCCTCGGACATTTGCAGAGAACATGCTCTGAGGTCTCGGGTTCCAATTCACAAAACCTGCACGCATCCGTAGAGGATCGTGCCATCGTGTACAATTGATACCTAAGGCCACAGTGTCCCGTGAGGTAACCCGTCACGGTCCTTAGTTCCCCCTTCGTCATAGACAAGAGTTTCCGCGACCTCTCCCCAGAGGGAGATATAAACAGCCTCGCCTGTAGCTGCCCAGGCGATCTGGCCCAATAGACCCCAAACTCCGACTCTCTGTCGATATATAAAAAACTTAACTCCATCAATGGTTTTCTTTGCACATTGATAAAACGATAAAGCATCTTTGAGAACAATATTTTTTTGAGGTAAGGTAATTGGTAGTAGAAAATTTCTAAATTACAAAAACAAAAATAATATTACTTTAAATACTCTTAAAACACATAACAAAAAAATGATAGAAATCGCAAAAAGGCTCAAAAAAAAGATTTTTTTTTTTGCAGTTGTATATTTCGGGCAAGAAATGAGAAAAATTTAAAATGCTTTTACATTTATAAAGTATAGACATTTAAGCTTTATTATTGAAAAAAAAAAAAATAAAAAGTTCTGAGCACTTTGATTTTTTCACTCATGGTTGACTTTTTCTGGAATTGCCCATATGTGGTTTATTTTCTACCGGATGTCTTTTGGGTCAATCAAAACTTACTATTTTTGATACTCTTAAAAACCTTGGTGTTACATACTCTGGAGTGACCATGTCCGTATCACAACTGGACAAATTTATGGAATGTTAAGGAACTTGTGGTGTACACAATGGTTTACACCTCTAGAGGTTAGAATGCTCCTGGTCAAAACATATCTAATACCTACATTATTATATGGCTGTGAATTGTATTCTGGTTGTGATGCTTCTAGTTTGTGTAAACTGAAAATAGCTTTTAATAATATTACACGATACGTCTTTGGTATTTATTAGCCTTTTAAGGAGAATATCGCATTATTCTAAACAGCTCTTCGGAGTACTATTCGAGAACCTGCTGAAATGGAGATCAGTAATTTACCTCCATAAGATAATATATACACGTCAACCACAATATTTGTATTAGCAAATTATAACCTATAGATCAGAAAGAGGCTATCGTATTATTCAAATACTGCACTGGACTCAATTTTCGGAACAAAATTTTTTTATTTATCCATTAGTATTTGGAATCATCTTCCCCATCATTTAAAGGTAGTCCGCAGCGCAACGCAATTCAAAAAAATTATATTTGATTGTTATAAATAATTTTTCTTGTAACTTTTTTGTTTAAAATATTTAAAAAAGTTTGATATAATTTTTATTAAAAATAAAGAAAGAAGTGGCAATCCCATACAAAACATCAAACATTCATATAAACTAGTTTCCTAACTAAATGAGAATTAATACATGAGCTCGAATTTAAAGATTATCACAATTGATCAAAAATAAATTGAAAACTTTTTATTTTCACACTTTTTTTGTTTTGTTTAAAAATATGATGCAAAGGCGGAGTAAACAAGACCGTATTTTGTCTTTTATACAAGTTTGATATCATTTTTATTTCATTTGTTTTTAACTACATTTGCATTGGTATTTACATACATTGTATTCTAAGTGTAAGACAACATTATTCAATAGTATTGCCAATTCTCTTTTTTTGATCGAATATCTCAAAAAGTATATACAAATCAAAGTTTGTTTTAATACAACTCGCTTTTGTATGAAAAAAAAAACCTTTCAGAATGGTGCACACAGAGAAAAAAGTGCCAACCGAATTAAAAAGTGTATTTTAATAGTAACAATTTATAAATTCAGTTAGTACAACGAATTTTACATTAAATTTCTGAATATTTTGGGGTTTGCAATTAAAATTCAGTAGAATTAACCAAACTTCGTTGTGAAAACTAATGATCAGTTTTACCAACCGCCTCAAATTCGTAATAACCGATTTTGAGTCGTAGTAACCGAATTTCAGTTGGCAAATAGGCAAGGTTTTTCTCTGTGTATGCATACTTTATATATTTTGACAGAAAATATTTATCTGGAGTCAAAAGACTGTTGGAAATTCTCTTATCAAAATATTGGGAAATAGTAGATATGGGTGGAAAGGTGGGGATAGCGTGTGAATCAAGCATAAATCAGAATTTTTTACTGGGATCTCCACATTTACAGCGCAGATTGAAAGAGACTTACCCAATAAATGAGGTATATATTGGATTATCTAAACCCCTTCCAGATATTATTTTTTAAGTTATTATTTAAGCGGATATAGTTCTTGAGTGGAACAAGAATGTATTTGGTTAAATAGCTAATATTTTAAACAAAAAATTGGATTCGATTTCGTCCCGCTATTCGCAAATAACTGGACTTGAGTCAGTACAAAATTTTGAATTTCACATATCATATGAATATCTCGGGTACTTAAGGATATAACAATACTAATAAACATGTTTTTTGTTAGTGTCTACCAGCAGATTGCAAAAATGTTAATTTTTTTTGAAATTGAATTAGAAGCAAACAAATGTGGAGCACTAAAAATCTATTTTGTTTTAAAGTGCACTAGGTTCATTAAAAATCATCATCAAAACTTAGGCTTGATATTATGTCACTTGTGCCTGCCACAAATTTCATTGCAATCGGTCCACTAAGTAAGAAATGCACGAACTATTTTGCAAACTTTTGTGGTATATCCAGCGACTTTGTAGTCCGTAGCCAAAAATGATTTTGAACAACGACTTTTGAAAGGATTTGAACCAAAAATTATTTCTTGTTGCATATGTTTGCATATTTTGTTAATAATGCAATTTTTTTTTTTGCTTTAGTATTAGTATTCTTGATTTCTTTCAACATGTTTTTATCAACATTAAAGTACTTACATATTTTCATATTTTGCTTTCAAATGCACATTTTTATTGCGAATTTCTAGTACTATTCTTGTAGCATATTTTCCATTTGGGTCATCTAGTTATTTTTTAGATGGGTTTCTAACATACTTAGCGTATGAGCGATATTATTCTTTAATTAAAATTACGTATACGTATCTTAAAGAGGAAATATAATTAAGTTTAGGTTACTAAAATAAGTTTTTTTTTATACCTATAAAAGTTCTTTTTAAATAAAAAAAAAAAAAAATAGAATCGTAAGGGAAGTCGTGGTGAAATGTGTTACTATTTCTAGCCGCTTAAAAGACCAAACAATGCAATATTTTTTGATTTTTAAAATATATTCGAAAGATGCATGTTCAAATATGGCTACTATTACTGGAAAGTAAAGCGGTAAAAAATGGGTTAGTGAAAGCCAAAAACAACAAAAAAATCATAAAGATTTCACTTTCATTGTAATGTGAAACATAGGAAAGAGGTACTAAACTCATTTTCCAAAATTGTGACCAAACTTTGTCATTAAAATCTAATTATAAGAAAATATTTACAAGTTGTCGATAGAAAGATTTTGGTCCACTCCATTGGAAGAAAATGTTCCCTTTTGTGGCCTGTTCCCTTTCGGTTCTTCTCGTACTGTTATTAGAGTAGTTTTTATAAAATGTTCTAATATCTTTAACACTTTTGTATTGAAATTTTGAATTTTGCGAAGGAAATGTCCCATTTTCCCTCCCACTGAATCCGCGCCTGGCAGAATTGACCAACAAACTATTCTCAAATATAATCCCAGGAACAACCCAAAAGGACAAAATATTAACTTTTTAAAATTACTAACCTAGTGACCAGCAATTCTCTATATTTCAGGCATGCTGATTTATTTATCGATGTATGGTACAGTTTTTCCACAAAATAACTTTAAAGATTAGCGCGTCCAAATGCAGGTTTTTGCACATAACGTTTTAGAATTGCAATAAATCTAACTAATTTATGTTAGGAGGATGCTTGCAAAAAAATTGCTAATGTTAGCAAAAATTAGGAAATTCATATAATCAATTGATTAAAAATTTATTGAAAAAACTCAAAAAATTTGTATAAAAATTATACTTTAGTTAATTTATTTACTAAAAATCGTAAAAAAATTTTGTTAAAAAAAAAAAAATTACATTTGCATGCATTGAAATTATGTCTATAAATAATTCATATAACATAAACAAAAATATTTTCAACTACTAACATATTAGTCTAAATGATGACAATTTGGATTGAATCTAAATGCCGTAGATAGTTCTACAATCAAAACAAAAAAAAACAAAATATTACATACACATGAACAACACTTTTTTGCAAATAGAGAAAGGAAAGGAAAAAATTACCTAAGATGAGTGTCCTTCTCTTTCACTTTAGTCTGTCTACCTAAATGTATATTTGTTTACAATTTTCCACATTCCATAAATTACCACTATAAAAATTTAGTTATCTAATATACATTTGATTTTTCATACATTTAAATATTTTATTTTATCTTTAATTTATTTAATAATCAATTTCTTTAACAAGCCGGAATCAACAATTTGTATGAATACACATTGTTGGCGTCCTTTTGTATGAAAAACATATGAAAAAACCTTCCATGGTTGACGTTTGTGTATGTCTTACAAGAGTTGTGCTTTTTAGCATAATTTTTCTAGTCTCTACTACATCTTGACATGCCGCGACATCTAAGTCATTCTGCGTATATCTTTCAATCTAATTTTGGTCCACATTTTTTTTTAGCAAAATAAATCAGTAAACCATTAGTAAAACATTAGTTCAAAACCCGGACTCCAACTTTTAGCATGACAAGTGAAATATTATTTGTATTTTTTCGGAAACCGGTTTACGGGTTTTCCGAATAGTTGAAATTAAAAAAAAAAAAACAGGTTTCGGTTTTTTGGAATTTAAAAAAGACCTGTTAACCGGTTTTTAAATGTTATGCAATTATACTCAAAAATAGATTTTTTTTTCTTATAAATATCAATAATTTTCGTTTTTTGCTGGATTTTATTATTAATTTTGAATCACCTTGAGAAAATAAATAAACAAAACTTGATTAAAAATGCCAACAAAAAAAGAAATGATGTGCTTTTTATTTACAAAAAAATTTAAATAATTTATATTTGTATAGCCAAATATAAATTGACAGAATAATGACATTTTAACAATTCAAAATTGAAACATAAAAGGAATCCTTTTTGAGGTTATGAAAGTTTTTAAAAATTTTTTTATATAAGTAATTTTATAATAAAACAGAAGCTCTATTGTATGCAAAACTTTAATTAAAAACATATTTTTAAGGAAGTTTTTCAGAATATTCCTTTTTTTCACTATGAATTTTGTACATTTACCGTCTTTAATATCGAAGCTAAACCATAATATTTCGAAAATATTTAACTTTTTAGTAAACCCCAAACCGACAACACTCAAAAAACCGGTAGAAACCAGTTTTTAAAACCCGACTCGATCACTCCAGTTTAAAAAGCATATGTGGAAAAAATCAGCCAAAAAAAAAAACTTTCTAACAAAGCCCCTTCTTTTGTGACAAGTATCTTGGGGGAGAAGGCCCCAAGATAGACATTATGTATACAATTTTTGCTTAAGGTAGCAGCTGCTCATTCTTTCTGGCATTGGTGTGATTATTTATCGTCCATTCCATTATAGATCGGTCAAAGTCTGACCCCGGGTCATTAAAATTTTGACCCCCGGGTCATTAAAATTTTGCTCTGGGATGTCTATTAGTCGCTACCATTTTCAGTTTCTGCAAATTTTGTAGGCTCAAGGTTTTATTGCAGTTTTTTGGTTTATAAAAAATCCAAACAAATTTTAAACATAGTGAGCTGTGAAAGTCATATTTCCTAAAGTAGATGGGCTAGTTCAAGATTTAAAAATCATATGAAAGCATCAATTGTCTACTTTACGATTTGGTTAAAAAAACACTTTTATGATAAAAATTAATTTGTAAATCAAATGCAACTATTGAATGCATTTTGCACGCGAAAATATCATACAAATTAGTGTTGCCAAGTATAACTCTAAATCCAAATACCTCTAAATTGTCAAAACAACCCCCAGATTTACTTAACTACCTAAAAAAGTACCCCTAAAAATTATTTTTCCTAAAATCTGATAAACTTTTAGTTTTCCCTTAAATATAAATTTTAAAATGCACTAATTTCATTAGATTTTTACTGTTTCATAGTGAAAATGTTAAATTTTATTTAAACAGCGCAGTCAAGTGACTTAACCCTCTAACGAGTAAGTCTGTCTCACGGCAAGTCTTCATAAAATTTACCACAAATGCGTCAACTGAGCCTTTTATACTTAGAAATTATTATGTTCCGATAGAAAACTAAATTTGCTAAATATTTTGCAAAAAAATTTTTCGTGTGCCGTCCACGGTTTGGAAGCGAGAAAGCTTAAAAATCAAAATTTCGTAAAATTTCAAAAACTAATTATTTTTAAAAAAATATCGTTTCCAAAAATCTTAAAAACCAATTTAAGTTGACTAACAACTCTTTATAATAAAATAAAGGTATGATTGAAGCTTTATCTTTAATAATAAGTTCTTACTTTAGTCCAAGGACTCACAGGAGTTTATCAGGATTCCTCTAAAGAACACCATCGTAACTAATCGACGGATTTTAGTGTAATTTGGAAGAAGGAAGATATTAAGTATTAATAGCAAAGCGTTGAAGTTTGACCAATATAAATTGAAATATAGAAACTTTTTCGCCTAATTTCGCTTTTTCCAAAAAGCGAAAATCCCGATATCTTCTTAAATAGGAGCAGAAAAAAAAATAGTTTTTCGAGCGTGGTTATATCTTGGTAAGAGAAATATTTTTTGTCCAAAACTTCTTTTATATGCTTTAGTTTGCAAAATGCGCCCTTAAATATTTTGACTCATATCGCCTAAATTAGGCAACGATAAACAAATCTGTTGAAGAACTTATTATTTGCTTTTCGCGTGGAGCACATGGTATGAATTTCGTTGCAACACATCGTGTGTCAGTTAGAGGGTTAAATTTTACCAACGATCTAAAAATTTTAAAATTATGCCAAAAATTTCACAAAAATAATAATCAAAAAGAAAATTTAATTTTATTTTTTTTTTTTTTTTTTGAGGCAAAATTACCCCTTTTTATCAGTTTTTTAACCCCCTAAAATTGCCCCTAACAAAATGTTACCACCTAAAATCCTCTTAAAAGACTAAAAACCGGTAAAATCTAGAGGGTAACTAACTTGGCAGCTCTGATAAAAATACACTATAAATTCGTTCAAACGGTCAGTGCAAAAAAAAACTGCAAAAAGTGTTTCCACTATTTTGCTTCCAGTAAGTTTTTGAGTGTACAATTTTTATTTAATTTTATTTCAATATCAGTTCATATGCACATGTATCTTTCTTCATCTGCCCATATATACTCATATTACGTTAAGATATTTATTCAGTAGTAAATACAATTGAAATAACCCCACTTTTTTTTTATACTTCTACAAATTTATTTAACATATCATGGACAACAAGTAAAGTTTTGATGAAGCCACCACTCATGCCCAGCTGAAGTGCTCGTCCCCCTCCCCTAAAACGACAAACAGTGAACTAAAATATACTCTTGAGGTTGCAATTATCGTGACTTGAACTTATTGGAATAACAAACAAATATTGTTTGTAGTAAAAAATATTGAAAAGCTACAAACAGACGGACAGACCGTACCGACAGACGAATGGACTTTGGCTATGACTCTTTATATGGATGGACAACAATAATATTACGTATAAATTTCTTTTCATTTCGTATACAAAGAATTGATTAAAAAAAATGTGAAATAAAGTTGAACGATAAACTGAAATGCAACGCTTCACAACGAATTAAAACGTTTACTTTTTTCTATTTTGAGCAACAAGAAAGGAAGGATTGTATAAACATATTTGTGGAAATGCATGCCGGTGACAGTTTATTAAATCGATTACTTTACGTTTTTTGCAGATGTTGTGATATTTTTATAAAATAAACATGTTTTGAATGTTTTATATTATTTTTTGAATGCCCTATGCTGTCTTAGGTAATAATGATTTATCATATTATATGTAACAGCCATAATTGAATAGATACAAAAAGTGCTTGAAATAATTACAATTAGAAAATAGACTCCGTAGTAGCAACTAAGGTTGTCATTTAATCGGGTTTTTATTTTGTTCGACTAAACTGTCAAACCAGTTTTCAACGAACAACCAAACGATTAATTTTTTAAAAATTATGCGATTAATCGAACGAATAATGAATAAAAATAATTTTAAAAATACTTATTACTTAAAGTATTTTACCATATCAGCTCAAAATTTTAAGAATTTTTTCATTAACTTGAATACTATACCAATAACAATTCCCAAATCCAATCAAAATTAACTCGCCTTAAACGCCAGCTACAAATATGCTTGATGCATGAATCTGCTATAGAATCATCCAAAGAAGTCATTGGTAACATAATCTTGGATAGGCTTCACCTACTTTCCAAGATATGTCCATCCCGCGAAGGGTCCTTTTTTTGAAAATACTATATTTCAACTTAATAATTAACCCCTTAACCACTAGGTATAAATACGTTTGATACATTAAACAACTAGAAAATGTTCCAAGGAAGTCATTGGTACCCTAATTTTGGATAAGCTAGTCCTACTTTTTGAGATATAGCCATCCCGAGGTGGGTTAATTATGCAAAAATCGGCTAAAAATTAGAGCTGCAAAACTATCGATGGCACTATCGATAGTATCGATAGTTTTATTTTTAATGGACTATCGATAGTTTTTTTCCGATAGCGATACTATCGGCAAAAAAAAAACATCACTATGTTTTTGTGTTTTTTTTGCACTAGTTTGTGTTTTACTGGTGGCGTTTGAAGAAGAAGAAGCTGAATTTCACGTAAGTAAACAAACAATGAATAAAAATGCAAAAATTTTATAAAATTTATTTTTATTTTAACTCTAGGCGGATATTTTTTGGCGTTTTGGTGGTGTTATTGACCAATACAAATTATGGAAAATTATCTGCAAAAATCAAACAGTATGTAATGTAAATGCTAAATTTGTGTAACCATTTATTTTTATACATACATACATATATCTTTTTCCCTATAGGTACAAGCCAAGAAGATGTTGAAGAAATCAGTAGCGGTAGCGAGTCTGATCAGGAAAATATGCCATTGAAAAAAACACGGAAGGGAACTTCCGTGGTATGGAATTTTTTTGAGAGGACTAAGGATAGAAAACATGCCAAATGCTGTGCATGTGGAAAATTTACAAAACTAGCGGCAACACATCCAACCTTTTTGACCACCTCAAACGATCTCATGCCTCTAACAAGGAAAATCCAAAACCATCAATAGTATGTCATCGGTGTTTTTTTTTTTTTCCAACTGGGAATTGATCTCAGTGAATTCGTTATTTTATTTGTTTTTTATGCGTTTTGTCTATTTTTATTTGTTTTGTTTGTTTTTTAATACTGATTTTAATAAAATATGATTTTTTTTTCGTTGAAACATTTGTTTCCCTAATAAAAATTACAAAAAAAAAACGAACAATTTCAAAATATCCGATACTATCGATAGTATCGATAGTTAAAAAATAAACTATCGAAACTATCGAATGGAACGACTATCGATAGTTTTGCAGCTCTACTAAAAATGTTTTTTTCTAATTAAAAATTTACCCCTTAAACGCCAGCTGCAAATAGTACCCTAAAGAGGAGGTTTTAATAAAAAAGCAGGCCTCCCATAAAGGTGATAATCTAAAGGGGCCCGCCAAATAACTTTTTTTTTTTGAACTCCTGAACCAATTGGACTTTGTATGGCGTCATACCAAGGTCTTTATGCAAAATTCGTCTCAATAATGTCTCCGAAATGTTCAATTATTGAGAACGACGGGTGAATTGATGTTGATGGCGCTTCACGCACACTTTCTGCCACAGCAGCAATATTCTCGGGTGTACGCACTGTTTTTGGCTTTTCACGCTTTGGTTTATCGATGAGGATGCCAGTTTTTTTCACTTTTTCACAAGATAACAAACATACGGACCATATTCGTTCAGCGGAAGGATAAAACTAATTATCTGTCAAATCAGACATGAGCTAAGTGTTACCATTCACGAAATAAGCACTAGTTGAAAAAAAAACGTTAGATGGCGGACCCTTTATATATAAAAATACGAAAAACATGTGAAAATAACAAAATCTTTTGTAAAATAAACAAAATTTTGTAAATTTTACGAAAGTTTTCGTTGTTTTTGTTGGATTGTAAGTGTAGTAGAGCCAAAATATTTCTCAATAATATGCCATTTGGCATTATCTCGTGATGAAAAAGTTCAGTTTTGAAAATCGTTGAAAAGTTAAATGTATATCGTCAATAGTTTTAGTATATCGAGCTGTTAATACTTTATTTGAGTCATCGTAGAAATTACATAGATGGAATTCACAGTTTAAGTGCTAACGGTATTTTGTGAATATTTCGTTAAGGTATTTTAAGCTTAACGATATTTTCAGTTATATCGCTTTTTAACATTCTGAACACAATTTCGCGATTTCTTGATTTTACTCGCGACTGCTTGAGTTGAAATGGTTGAATCTTTCTATTACCTTTTCCGCTGCCTTTAGATCCCTCGGGCCATGCTCTCCACCACTTACCCCGCTATCAAACGTATGGTAACGCTTTTATTTTTATTATATTCATGCGGAAGAGGTTTTCTTCGATTAAGCTCTGATGCCATTTTTTACAAAACAATATTAGATTTCAAAAATCTTTTTTATTGAAATAAAATGAGAAGATATGTAGCAGCCCACTTAAAACATACATTTTATTATTAATAGTCAAGTAGTTTTGAAGAAGACAAACATTAAAAATGGTTCGATTTTGGATATTTCAACCTTTATATAAATTTTACTAAAATTTGTAACTTTACGAAAACGTTTTATTAAAAGAAGTATTTTTTAAATTATTCGTTTTATTCGAGTAATCGTCAAAATTTATTCTCATTAATCGTTATTTAGAAATCATATTTTTAAATTGTCCTTCAAGTTTTTCTATGTTCGTTCGATTAATTGAATAATTTTTATTCAAATCAACGAAATTTTTTATAAAATAAACAAATTTTCGTGAATTTTACGAATTTTTTTGTTATTTTACATTTTTGTTTCGTATTTTTAAGCATGGATTATTATCAGTGTAGCAACCGTATATGTAACTAATACGAATGGAATGGTTCGGTAATATCCTAGGCAGCTGGCCTAGTAAATGGATAAAATTCAAATATAAGTTATTGCTAAGTAGGAATGTTATTTTTTTCAAAATGCATGTCAAAAAAATCATTATCATTAAAAGCGTTATTGTAAATATTCAAAAGTGAAAAAATTCAAAATGAAAGTGGTTGCACAAAATAGTTTAAGAAACACTATCTACGACATGCTTGGACGGTATCTTAAAAACGAACACAAAAAAAAATATTTCCCACGTTTTTTAGTTAAATTGATTTGTTGAAAATTTAAAAAGCTGTTAATTAAAAATTAATTGAATCAATTAAATATTTGCTCAAATTCGGAACTTTGCTTGACATTTTTTATACTATCGCTCAATACACATTGTTGTTGTTTTTTGTAATATTTATGTAAGTAGTTGTTTTTTGTAAATGTTTATGTATTAGTAATAAATATTTAAATTCATTTTAATTCGTTTTATTAATTCTCATTAGGCTTATTGTTTAGTTATTGTTAAGTTAAGTAATTTTATTTCAATGGTTTAACTCGAAATATTAATTTATTTATTTGTTTTGGTATCAGAATTTACTATTTCAGATAGGTGGCTTTAATCCTTTTCAAAATATATAATAATTATCGGAATCACACCTCCTCTTCTTAATTTGTTGTTTCATACTTTTGCTCTTCATACTTAATTGGATAGTCCTTAATTTTACTACATCGTTTTTTTTTTCTCCCAACACCTGTTCCTTTGTTTTTGCCTTATTTGTGATCAGCGTGCCAACATTATGCGAAATTTATATATTGCAAGACGAGGTCATTCCAATCATTTAAATTTGTAGAAGAGTGTAATCTGTTGTAGGTTCTCATACAGTCGGTCAATATATTATTTTCATTCTACGTTTTTTTTTATCGCAATTATATTTTTAATTCCTCTACCTCTTTAATATCATTTACAGGTATAAATGGGTTAATATAATGATATATGAAAGGATTTCCTTTAAACTAACTAGGGAATGGGATATAATGGGGTAGTTTCAATTTGATTTTTTTTTTCTTCTTTCTTTGTAATCTCATGGACATATTCTTTACTGTGTGGTATGTGAAATTGTGTTTTGATGTTTATTTAGTATTATTACTTTTTTTTTGTGTGTATTTGGTACAATTACAGTTTGAGTAGTCATGTTCTATATTATCGTATTCATAGACATTGTTATGTATCTGTATCTTGTTACTCTTTAGAAAGATATGTTAGAATGTCCAATAGGGTTATAACTTTTTTTTTGTAAAAGGTTTACCTATCACGACGTGATGGGCAATAATGTAGAAGTAATAAAAATCAATTTATCGGGTCATTTTAAAACAAAAGCCTTACCCATAATGTGCATTTTTCACATTTTTACCATTTAAATTGCATTCGTTGACTGTATTTACTATACAACATTTTTTAAATTACTATAAACCACAAAGCTTCAATAAGTTCATCAACGCTCCATCAGGGGGCGAGCTGCAACTGTTCTAAGACTCATCATCTTGCGCAATTATAGTATTGTCATGTCTGAAGCGCTTCATCTTTCCCCACCTTACATCTCTCCACTATCCACCCTTTAAAAAGAAAGCAATACATTAATAAAAAGGAAGAATTTCCTTAATGTTGCTTCTCTTTATAAAAATAAAAAAAAGCTCGTTGTTCTTCCGTGAATTTGGATGCCCATATCGTGAAAATGCCAAAAACTTTTTTATATCATAACACAGTGCAACACAAAAATTCCAAACAAAAAAACACTTATCCCAGCCGAAAGTACTCGATGAGAGGAGAAAAGTAATTTCTGGATTTTGCTAGATTGGTTGCCGTTCGTTTTTTATGAGCCTCTATAGTTTCTTCGCCAAATTCGATTTTGAGCACTTTTTTGCAATTTTCTTCTATTTTTCGCATGGCCATAGCTCGAAAAATGCTGTGAATTTTTTTTTTTGCAGTCTTCAGCAAAGTTGTAGCTCTTGACTCGGCCAACAAAAATGCTGAATATATTAAGTCGGAAAAATTTCATCTTCATGCTCAAACCCCAAAAATGTCGAAAAAAATTACCACTTTTTTCACCGATTTTTTCCGTTTTTCGACTACAGCTCTTGAACTATTGAAAATTTTACCAAACAATCAAGGGAAGAAATGTAGCCTATAAAATTATGAACAACTTTCCAGTACATACTAACTTCATACGACCACTCCTTGATACGGATTTTGCCATACAAATGTGATTAATTTTCATTTTTTTTTTTTTTTGATTTTATTGTTTTTATTGAGCAAAAGTTTAAAAAAGGCACACGGAAAAAATCGGTGAAAAAAGTGGTAATTTTTTCGACATTTTTGGGGGTTTGAGCATGAAGATGAAGTTTTTCCGACTTAATATATTCATCATTTTTGTTGGCCGATTCAAGAGCTACAACTTTGCTGAAGACTGCAAAAAAAAATTCAAAGCATTTTTCGAGCTATGGCCATGCGAAAAAGAGAAGAAAATTGCAAAAAAGTGCTCAAAATCGAATTTGGCGAAAAAACTATAGAGGCTCATAAAAAATGAACGGCAACCAATCTAGCAAAATCCAGAAATTACTTTTCTCCTCTCATCGAGTACTTTCGGCTGGGATAAGTGTTTTTTTGTTTGGAGTCAAAAAGTTGAATATTGCGTCACAGTGTAATTAGCGAACATTGTACAAAAAGTCGTAAGTGAAATCAAAATCAATTATTTGTTAACATTTTGACAAATTTTATTGTTAAAACAACAATTATTTTATTCAAATTGATGATAATTTTTAGTAAAACCAACTAATTTTATCGGTTTACAAAGCAATTGTCTTTTGACCAAATTTTGTTATTTAACAAAATTAGATTTGTTAATTCCACAAAAATTTATAAAAAAAGGCAATAAATTTGGCTTCCTTTTGTCTTGTGGCGTCATTACTCGTGTTAGTGTGTGACAGACAATTGTAAAATTTGTAAAAATTAATAAATTAATGTAACATGGTTTTTGCAAAAGAATTGTGAATTTATAAACTCAGTGAATTATAGTGGAAAGTTAAGTGAGTCTTTATTAATTATTTTAAAATACAATCAGGGAACTTCTGCTTTAAAAATATGTAGTTGTTTGGGTTGTAATACAGTTTCTTTATTTTTAATACACTAGCCATTTGTAGAACAAATTACATTTTTTACTAACCTAGTTCAACTAATACATAAGCTCGAAGTTAAAGATTATCACCATTGATCAAAAAATAAATTAAAACTTATATGTTGTGTACAAGGTCTACCTTTGGTAGATATTCAAAACACATTTTTGGTTTATCCGTTCTATTTGTACACTTGTTTTGTTTAAAAACAAAATGTACACGGGGAGTAGTAAACAACACCGTACTTTGTCTTTTACACAAGTTTGATGTAATTTTAATTAAAAATAAAAATTATGTTTTTCGACCTTTAATTGTGCAATGAAAATGAAAATTATTCAAATTCGAGGCCATACTCTATATTTCTTTATTATGATATTGTCATTGATCAATGGTGATAATCTTGAACTTCGAGCTAGAAAATTAACGAAACAGATCTATAAACACATTCCTGAAAGTGGTCAATTAATAAATTTGGAAACAAAAACTCTATAGATTATTTGTTAGGACAATATCCTAAATAAAAATATAGAGTAAGGCCTCGAACTTGAATAATTTTCATTTTCATTGCGCAATTAAAGGTCGAAACTTATATAAAAGACAAAGTACGCTCTTGTTTACTACTACCCCTGTACATTTTGTTTTTAAAAACAAGTGTACAAATAAAAAGGAAAAAACCAAAAACGTTTATTTAATATCTACTAAAGGTAGAACTTACACACCCAAAAAAACAAGCTTTCAATTTATTTTTTGATGAATGGTGATAATCTTTAACTTCGAACTCATATATTAGTTCTTATTTAGTGAGAAAAACTAGTTTATATGAATGCTTGATATTTTGCATGGGATTGCTACCTCTTTCAAAACGTGCTCTGATGATGGGAACCTAGAAATTTCTGAAAGTGGGCAAGTAATAAATTTGAAAACAAAAACTCTAAAGATTATTTGTTAGGACAATATCCTAATAAAGAAATATAGAGTAAGACCTCGAACTTGAATGCTCTCTGGCAATTCTTTCCTAACTACGTAAGCGCCATCTATCGAATATACAAAGAATATATTATAGATGTGGCATCACTTACAACATATGGGAAAACAGTGGACATTAGAGTGAGGTAAGTTTCTAAAAATAGAACTGTAGTGTTGTTAGAGTTGTACTTCCGCGATTATGTATGCAAGAACAAAAACACCGTGTATTGAATAAAACTAGTTGTATTGAATAAAACTAGTTTTAATCACAACAAAACTCAACCTGACGATAGATCAGTGCGCTAAAGCGCTCTGTCTAACGTGTAGTGCAAGTGCATGTGGCATTAGAAATCAGTTTATCTATACCACGGTCAGTGATTGCACAGAAAATTTCCTATAGACGCAATCGAACAAATAAAAACATAACAAATATTACATTATTCAAAAAAAAAAAAAAAAAAAAAAACAGGGTCACTGACAAAGGTTTAGTACCAGAAACTGCGCAGTCTGATAGTCTGATTCAGAATAATGAAAATTTACAATGTAGTTATGATTTTTAGAAAATACACTCATTCTTCTCTACCACGCCTTTCACATTTTCATTTTCATTGCACAATTAAAGGTCAAAAAAATATAATTTTTATTTTTAATAAAAATTATATCAAACTTGTATTAAGAATTAATAATAAATCGGCAAAATACGAATAGATTAAATAAAGCGTATTGTTAAATTGAATAAAGCGCATTGTTAAAACAACAAAATTATTATTTAATTTCATAAAAATAAATTTGTTAAAATAACTAATTTCTGTTAATACATTTCGTCAAAATAAAAATCAGCAAATAGTTAAACGTCAAAAAATACATTTACTAATAATTTGTTAAATGGAACGGACAGGTTTTGTTGGTTGTATATTTTCCACCCATTCATCAATTTAACATGGGATTTAGTTGATTTCAACGTTGTTTTTGGTTGAGTGAAGACAGTCAAATCTGGAATCTAATAACTTTAAAAATTGTAAGGAAACATGAATATTCCGTTTAATTAAACATAAAAATAATTGTATCGAACTTTAAATAGGTTTTTTTTGAAAACCGCCAAAAATAGTATGGCAGTACATTATATTTGTTAAGGACTTTACGGCTAGGAGGGGTAAAATTTGACATTTCCTAAAAATATATCCAAAATTTATAACCCTATTGTACATATTTTGTTATTATTATCGATAGTACCTTACCTTAAAATTTATTCCATTGCATTGTCGTGAGTTATCAAAGATGGTCAAAAACGACATTGGTTTCTAGGTATTGTTATATCGATTTCTATACTCTTAACTTTTTATTAGATTTTTTTTTTTTACAATTCATATTTTTGGTCATGATATGAAAAGCTTGTTATGTTATAAAATATTTTTATGTTATCTGCTACGAATCTATAACTAAATTTAAAAAAAAATTGTATATTTTTTGTTTGTCTAGTTATTTTTGGTAACATCCTTATGATAACCTCAGAGATACAACAGGAAAAAAATCTCAAAAAAAAAACGTTTATGTTTAGGAAAAGACGATTTATTGTTAATCATACAATAAATTCAATTCTAAAATTGTTTTACATACAAACATACGAATATTTATGAATATGATTTTAAATAGAAAATTTGGCACAACAGACATGAACATTTTTGTTATTTTGTTGGTATCAGTTATAAAGTCAATTCAAAAATTTGCATTAGTAAATCTAAAAATTTTGTTATTTATCATTTGACATTTACTTCTATTGGTTTTAGTTGACAAATAGAACATGAAATTGTTGTTTGCATGTTCAAAAAAATACAACACTGTACATAACATGATATACAAACTTGTCAATACTTCAAAATGATTTGTTGTATATAAAAATACAGCTGGTTAAGGAAACTGGAAAGGTTAAAGTAGTTGTAGTTCCTCCTCAGGCTATATGAATTAGCGATTTAAACAAAACTTTAAATATCAAAACTAAATTCGATTTCATTGTATGCAAATTTCAGAGGATTTGATATGAATTTTGTTACTTTTCATGAAATTTATAATATGTTGGACGCCGTAAACAAATTTGGTTATGACACATAACAGTTGCAAAAAGAGAGTTTCCTTTGACACTGAAAATAATTAAAATTATTTTGTACAGATGATTTTGATCAAAATGTTCATTTTTGTAGTGAAATTAGTGTATATCGCCCAGAGTGGAATATAATTTGGATGTGTGATAAATATCTAATATCCTGTTTAAAATCTGCCCAGCCTCATATTTAAAAGGTGGAAAGGGTAGGAGGAATAATGGTGATAATTGTATGTTTTAACCCTTTGAAATCCAAGCAATACTAAGGAAATTCTTCCAATTTATTAATGTGTTGCTTTGTTTGGGAAAGGGGATTTTGGAAAGATGAGAGGTGGGGAAAGATGAAGGGCTTCAAATGTGGCAACACTGTAATTACGCGAGATGATAAGTCTTAGAACAGTTGCTGCTCACCACCTGATGGAGAGTAGGTGAACTTATTGAAGCCCTGATTCATTATTTTACTTCGGCGGGGTTAAGTACTGTGGTAACACCGAAGGCGGGGCGCTGCGATACTTAACTCATATATATTATTTTTCTAAATTGATGTTGTCATCACCGGGAATCGAACTCGCTACCATCTGTGTAACAGTCCAACGACGTAACCATTACACCACAAGTTTGAAGTAAAATAATTTAAAAATTATTACGTTTTCGCTATAGTTCTACATATTTTATGAAATACAATTTAATTATTCTTATTTTAAACGAGCTTAAGATCAATTATTACAATTTGATTGAAAAACTTGCGTTTTAATAATTAAAAACTTATATACATATAAATGTAATTATTAAAACAAGTTTATCAATCAAATTGTAATAATTGTTCCCTGAAGAAGTCACCCAATGTGGAGACGAAATATTGGAAATAAATAATTATAATTAATAAATAAATGATCTTAAACTCGTTCAAAATAAGAATAATTAAATAAAAGAAGATCAAATAAAACTTAACATTTTTAGAAACATAATTTAGTTAATAATACAATAGGAATTTTTTCATCTCAGTACTATTGGAAATATTCGCAGTTTTTGGCTCACAATTGTGGGGCTGGGTATGAAAGAGTTTAATATTATTCATAATTAATCCAAACCATAGATTTATTACCAAGGACTGTTATTTGTGACCATACCAAGAAAAATTACATTTCAAAATAGAATTTTCAACTTTTATATTCAGTTCCTTATTTGATTCACTTAATCTTATCAAATATTCTTAGAATTTCATTAGAGATTACATATTTTAAATTGAAATAAAATTAAAGTACTCGTACATGCAATAACAACGCAAAATATTCAAAAATCTTACACATTTTTCAAACAAAAATATTTTAGTGTGAAAATGTGTTATGTATGCCGAATTTTATTTTCTTATTACGTTTTGTAAATTCGTAAATATTATTGTTCTGTATTTTGCAAAATAATCTACATAGGGCAACCGAATAAAATACTTTTGTAGCGAATATTGTGTAATTAAACCATGTTCCAAGCCATACAAAAACTAATATTACATAAAATAACAGCAAACAAATTTGTTTTCCACTGCATGGCTCTTTTGCTTGCACCGAAACTTTTGTTAATGGCAACAGAAGTTAATAGAATAATATAATAGAATTTGAGTGGGACATAGTTCTATGATCCAACGATTATATTTGATTGCGACAACAAATCCATTCAGGTCGTATATTTTTTTTTCAACAAAATACTGTCACTCAGGTGCGGTACTGGACTTATTCAATACATTGTGTTGGAAATGGTCAAATAAATTATAGGAAAGAGGAAAAACATTTGACTTTACTTTCTCTATATTATTAGCAGCAAGGATAACATCTATGGGTAATTTATTCCGCATAATGCTGACAAACGAACTTCTCTGTAATACGTTGCGTAGTCCATTGGGGTTTGTTCGAAGCGCCTCTAGAATGTCCCTAGAATACTTGAGAACATATGCGAGGGTACCAGAACTAGAGGAGAAAGACGAATTATATGGGAAGAATCGCTGCATGAGGCATTCAATAGTCGAAACATAAACCAATCAAAGCTAAAAATTCAGCTGATAATATAGTAGGTAGAGTTTCAAGCGTTCATTATACCACGTTCGGATGTTTGATATCACCTGCCGAAAGTCGAAGCTGTAGATTTGGGCAATGTAGTTCGATTGAACTAAATGAACAAGGTCGCTGTTCTACTTCAATCGATCTATGACAATTTCGTTCAATCGTTCGTTAGATCGTTTGTTTGATAATTTTTAAGCGAATTATCCATATAAGACACCTCCTTTTAACATTAAAAAAAGTTGAGCTGGCAACATAGAAAAACAAAATGAAACAAAAGAAAATAAATATTACACAAATACTAAAAAAGAATGAAAATAGCGAAAGATTGCGAACTACGACTCTAGAACTAGCTCACTAGTTCAAAGTAAAGACTATGTCGTTCAAGAACTGCACAACTCTACAAGGCTGTCAAAAAATATTTATTTCTTTTTGGGTTGCAAGATACAGGAATAAACCCCTCAACCTTCTGATTTTAGAGTCTACACATTAGCTAATTCACCAACAGTACTCGCCAGGTTATATTTTTCTAATATTCGTTATTATCCTTTTTCTCAAACTGTATTACCACACACAGAGAACAAAAGTGTCAACCGTGTACACCGAAAAGTGTATTTTAATAGTATTAACTTATAAATTCAGTTAGAACGACTATATTTATACTATATGACTGAATATTTTGGGTGCTGCGTTTAAAAATCAATTGAATTAACCGAACTTTGTTGTGAAAACTAATGATAAGTTGTACCAACCAACTGAAATTCGTAATAACCGAATTTGAGTCGTAGTAACCACATTTCAGTTGGCAAATAGCTAAATTTTTATCTGTGTGCAGTACAAGTCGGACGGAGAACCTAATGGTTAATGCGTTGCGGACTATCTTCCATTACAGAATTAATAGTATGAAGATACTACGTAGTTTACTTTGTTTGTCACTCTGTTCTTAAGATAACCGGAAAGTTTGCTTAGTTGAATTGAACTAGGTCGCTCACGAACTACGCAACTCTACGAGACTGTTAAAAAATATTTATTTCTTTTTGGGTCGCTCGATCCAGGAATAAAACCCTCCGCCTTCTTAATAAAGCCTTTTGATTTTAGAGTCTACACATTAGCTAATTCACCAACAGTACTTGTCCGGTTATATTTCCCTCATATTCGTTATTAGCTTTTTTCTCAAACTGTATTACCAGTCCTAGTCTGAGAGCCTACTGGTTAATGCGCTGCGGAGTATCTTCCATTAAAAAATTAATAGTATCAAGGTACTACGCAGTTTACTTGGTGTGTCACTCTGTTCTTAAGGAAAGTAATTGAAAAGTTTGTTTACCACACGTATCCGAAATTAGCCCCAGTCATTTTCTAAAATAAGTTCGATTAAAGTTTAAAATAATTTTAGTTTGTGTTTTTGTGAATTTCTTAATTAATCGTAAATCCCATTCATTCTTATTTATTAAAAACCTGAATTTTTTTTTTAAGTTTACCAAAACTTTTCAAAAAAATATAATCTCTTTAAAGAACTACCAACCAAATAACCAAACAACACCAAAAACAGTTCATCATTATGAAAACAATATATGGACGTAGTGTACATATCGCAGAAGCAAAAAATTAAATGTGAATGGATTTCAAAACGATTTATGTAGCTGCAGATAATTGAGCAACGCATGAGTGTGAAGTGAGTTGTAAATATCGAGTTAAACAAAAAAAAAAATATACATGCCAATGGAAAAAAAATAACAAAAACAACGAATGATGTACAATTACACATTCATTTTATAGATGACAATGATGCTGATGATGGTAATATATGAACCACCCAGAAATAGCAAAAAATAACGCTGGAAAAAAACTGAAATGGTGAACATCAACGATAGCGACATTTAAGTGTCATAACAGCGAGAAAAAAAAATAATAATAATAATGCACAACAATGCAATACGGTAATATTTTGCACGCAACAACAAAAATTTTAATGTGTCCCAGTTCCAAGAGGACTATAAACTGTAATACACTCAAGGGACTTCATCTTCATAAAGTGTTTCATAAACTTTCGTTTAATGTAAAGTATCATAGTATTTCTGAAACATTTTCTATAAAGCAAAATCCATTTCAATATATTTATGAAATGTTCAGTTCTTCATATATAAAGTGTTTCATAAATTTTTTTTTAATGTAACGTTTCATAGTATTTATGAAACATTTCATAAAAAGCAAAATCCATTTCAATATATTTATGAAATGTTCAGTATATGTAAAGGGTGTTTTTTATAGAGTTATAAAACTTTAACATGGAATAAAACAAATATGAATTTTTTAAATTGACATGAAATTTACTTTATTCCAAAGATAATCTTCTAGCATTAAAATTTAAATATGACTTCTGGCATATGACCGCCACTGCTGGCTCGGACGTAGTAAAGTCTGGAGGTCCAATTTTCGATGACTTTTTCCAACATTTGTGGCCGTATATTGACAATAACGCTGCGAATGTTGTCCTCTAAATGGTTAATCGTTTCGGGCTTATCGGCGTAGACTTGCGACTTTACATAACCCTACAGAAAATAGTTCAGCGGCATTAAATCGCACGATCTTGGAGGCCAATTCACGGGTCCGAAAAGTGAAACTTTGCGGTTACCAGACGTTTGCTTCAATAAATCAATTGTGGCACGAGCTGTGTGACATGTTGCGCCGTCTTGTTGAAACCACAGCTCCTGCACATCATGGATGTACAATTGATGAACGAAAACGTCAGTAATCATGGCTCTATAGCGGTCACCGTTGACTGTAACGTTCTGACCAGCATCGTTTTTAAAGAAGTACGGACCAATGATTCCACCAGCCCATAAAGCATACCAAATAGTCAACAGTCGAACAGAACAATGATTTTCAAAATACGTTTTCAGGCGTCAGTCTATGCATGTTGAAATGCCAAACCCAACTACACATAAATCACTTGACAGCTGACAAAATGGCCGCCAATTCAGAAAGTGTTGCCAACTTAAAGTTCTATAGCTGTATAAAAACACCCTTTATGAAGGATATTTTGTATTAGTAAAGATTCCATTATTATTTGTGAAGAAAAAATTCGTAGAGAAAATGATATTTTCAATATAATTCATGTTGTTTATGAAATGTTTCATAAATATTAATGAAACTTATTTTTGTTTTCCTCTAGGCGTATACTTTAATATGAGTAGACATTAGAGTCACTCATTTTGAAACATTAAAAAAAGTGCAAGGAGCACCTCCCTGTTTTATGATGACTCCTTAATATTTCGGCTCTAGCGATGACATCCAGTGAGCTAAACACTTTTTAAGAAGCCTCCAAAAAAAAATTTTGGTTTGAAAAACATAAAAAAGGCTTATTTTATAATTTTTAGAGCATACTAAGAGAATTTTCTAATCTTTTTAAATTTTACCAAATTTTTTTGGAAAACTTTTTATAAAAATACATCATAAAACATGTTAATCTTCATTTCAAGGAGGTTCATATATCATACACTTTTTTTTGGACACTCTAGTAGACATATGCTCAAAGCAGCTAGATTCACTGTTAGCAGCTAGGTATCTATAGTATTTGTAGAACAGTTTCGGTTTCTGTTCAAAATTTCGCTTTATCTGGGAATATTCTGATTCGATTCCTAATTCAGAGTTCTCATATAGTTCAGATATTGAAAAAAAATTTTTTTGAATGTGAATATATTGCAAATGTTTTCACAGATTCGAAACACACTTTGTATAGTAGGAAAAAACATACAACGAATGGTCGCCAAACAACAACATCAATTCCAACAACATTTTAATGCGACGTCAAACTGTAAAATTTATGGCAACATAACGAGCTGCAGTCAATATAATGTATAGAGAGATGTGTATGTTGTTGTTATAGTAAATGGCAGTAGCATCAACGACATCAGCAACGACGACAGTAAATGCGACATTTCGAGCGAAAAATAACAATAATCATAATTAAGGATATAAACGTATAACTATACAAAAACAACTACAGCAACAACAACATGAACATTATTTCAGTATAACATCCAAGAGTTGTTGTTGCTAGTGGTGGTGCTAGCAATAGTACGATATATGATTGTAAATATGGACAATTGAGTTGCATCAATTTCAGACACACCCACCAATTTCCACTTAATTTCATAGAATTTTCACCAAATTTTTTTTTTCTCGCTCATAGTGATTGTATGCCATCTGTACGAAAATCTATGGAGGCAACAATCAATTTTATTTTCAAATAATGATGATGTTCATTTGAACTTTCGCATAAATTGCACGTGCAGAAATAATTTGTAGACAACAGGAGTTTTAACTGCAAAACTTGTTTGCAAATGTTGGGCTTCGAAATATTTTTGCTAGGTTAGAAAGAAATGTGTGAGAACAGTTATTGGAAGCGCTTCAATCTGTCAGGTAATTAAATTTATTTTTTAAATCTTTCATTTCAGCATCACCTGGGAAAGCAACTCCTGCTTAGATAAGAAATTTTTATTGTATTACATCCTATCGAGCTTATCCTTAAATATTTCGTGCAGAAACAGGGTAGGTCATAGGCATAGTAGGGGTAGGGTGGGAAGAGAAGACTAGTCTTCGTAAATATTGGTTTGTTGGTTCCACATGTACCCACTCCAATAAGCTATTTCTGTTACTCATTCCATCGAACTTAATTGTAACGTATAACTAACGGAGATCCATTGAACTCCAAAAAAAGTTCTTGATAATTAAATTCATCTTTAAAGCAATAAGAAACTGTTGGTTTGGCACAATTCAAAACAAAAATCATCCGTGTTAAAACCGACAGTGCACACTGAAAACAGTTTTGTAATTGCAACCAATTTTTTGTTATTTCACGTACTATCCGTACTATAAATTTTAATACTATTGTAACAACCGACATTTATTTGCAAATTTCGAATTTTAATTGTAACAATTGCATACTCTGTGTTTATGGACTATAACATTCTATAAATAGATTCACATTTATTCAACAAAATTTGTTTATTTAATAAAACAATTGTATGCCTCTAACCAGCGACCTTCCGTTTGTCAGGCAAGTGCTTTACCACTAGCCTAAACCCAATTAATATATGTTTTTTCTTAAATTTCCACCTTGCATATTTTCTAGTTTCAAATTTAAATATTTGTCACAAAATAGATTTGTAAGTACAACAGAAATTCGGCTGCTAATCTCAACATTTTATTAAAATTACCAAAACTATAAAAAAATTAATATATTATTTTCAAATTATATTATTAGTAAAAAAATTCTTATGGCGCGAACTGGGCTCGAACCGGCGACCTCCTGTTTGTCAGGCAATTACTTTACCTCTAGCCTAAACTCAATTGGAGTTTGTATTTTCCATATTCAACCATGAATGTTTTTTTGTTTCAAAATTTAAATATGTATGTCTAAAAATAGAAATTCGGTTGCTAATCTCAATATTTTATTAGCCTAACCAAAGCCATAAAAAAAATTAATGATAGCGATTCCTATTCTCACCTTGACCATTCACCTCAATTTTCGAATCGCAATATATTCCGTGTATTAAATTTATGTCCCATTTTGATTTCTGATTTTTCATTATTTATTTTTTGTGAAGACGATTGGACAATAAAAAATTTATAAGTATGTATTATTTGAGGGAAAATGAGGTTCGAAAGCTGAGGTGAATGGTGAAAGTAAGAATAGGAATCGCTACCAATATCTTATTTTAAAATTATTTTATTAAAAAAAATTCTTATGCCGCAAACCGGAGTCGAACCGGTGGCCATCTGCTTGTCAGGCAATTAGCCAATTCGAATTTCTACCTTGTATAATTTATTTTCTCTCAAGTTTAAACGTGAATGTCTAAAAATAGATTTCTATGTTCAACAGAAATTGGGTTGCTAGTCTTAATATTTTATTAAAGTTACCAAAACTATTAAAAAACTTTATAATATTTTAAAACTGGTAATGAAAACGAATATTGTAGATAGTATGATTGTTTTTTTTTTTGAAGGCGAAATTAATATTCGATTTTAACTGCAAATATTTTATTTAAATGATAAAAACCTCCGAAAAGTGGTATTAAAGTTATTGTAAAATATAATATGTTTTTTTTTAATATTAATTAGGAAAAACAATATTTTGAATGATGTGACTGTGTTTTGGTTAATTTGATATATTTTCTGCTTACAATATAATTTAATTATTCTGATAACGCATTTGAAGTACTTAGAATAAAACATTTTGAATAATGATTAAATTTTGTTGGTTCCAACCAATTTATTCTATGTGTGTAGGACTAGGTTATGAAGGCAAAATATTATTTTGTAACAGAAAATTAAACTGGGTTATTTTGTCACTTGAATAATGTTATTCCACCTCACCGGATATGATATTGAACATCGCCGATGTTTTGCCGAATGTGTACCGATTATATTTTTCTGTCTGGCTTCTATAGAAATTTATTTATATAAATTTTCTAATTTTAAGATTTTTTTTCAGTGTACTATTATAGTTGAATATTGTTGCTGTTGGAATGCGATATCATTGAATAATGACTGTTAATACCCTTCAATGTCCCTGTTATTTTTGTGTTGGACGAGTACTGCCACTATTAAAATTGTGCGTAAAAATGAAGTGCATCATCACTAAAATGAATCTCTGGTTACGAGTGGATAAAATGGCTCACAAAACGACACAACAGCAACAACAGCAATAACAACAAACAGAAAAAAAGCTCATTTTTCATATGGCTCAAAGTACAACAAAAATGCAGCACAGCAACAAAACAATCATTGTGAATATTGCAAATTGTGCAAAATTTCGATAATGAAATAAAACCCTAGTAATGGCTATCGTATTTTATGCACATTTTCCAATTGCATTTATTATGTTTTTAATTTTTTTTTTTCGTTTTTGTTTATGTCTGTACGCCATGCACCATCATGCAATCATTTAGTTTTTTTTTTCTTTTTATTTGTGAAAATTTATGTCATAAATGCATTTTGATGCATTTGCTATAAAAACTGCAGCAATTATGTACAACTAACAGACACTGTGATTGAAAAGTTTAGAGATTTTTTCAAAAAGAAATGGTAAATGGTTTATTTACCTTTAAATTCGATAGTTTTTAATAGTACACAGAAAAAATTATTGTCAGTAAATTATCAATTGAAGGGCTTATTGTAAAAACTTGATAAGCCACATTTTAGTTTAGTTTTTTTTTGCCTAAAAAATATGCAAAAAATATGAGTTCTACAGGATGTTTATAATCTTAGTACTTGCAATAAGTGTTTAAGCAAGACTTATATTAAATACTAATCAATGGATTTCTAGAAAACAGCAAAAATCCATAAAACAATAAATGTGGCTTATCAAGTTTGTACAATAAGCCCTTCAATTAAACTTTTGTTGGATTTAAAATCAAAAAAAAAAAAATAATAATAGTATCTATTAAATGTTTAATTGAAAATGAACTAAGAACTTGCAAAAATCGGTAATGTTTGAAAAAAAAAAACGCCAAAATCGGAGAAACAACCGCCAAATTTGAACAAAAAATCACCAAAAAAGCGCTAAAATTAAAAAAAGTCAAAATTTGTTGCTTTTAATTTAGCGAATTTTTTCAATGTAGACAATTTCGAAGATGATATTTTTAAATTTAACCGATTTATTTTTACATAATAATGTTTATTTTTAAATTTTGGCATTTTTGAATTTAGGCAGTCTTTCGCTATTTAGTAATTTTGGTTATTTTTTCCCAATTCTTGGATACTTTTTTAAATTTTAACGATTTTTTTTAACGTTGACCATTTTTTTAATTTTGGTATAATATTTTTTGTTTACAATTTTGACAATTTTTTTTTTAACTTTAGTCGTTTTTCAAATACTAGCGATTTTTATTTTTGGAGATTTTTTTTAAATTTTAACTATTATATGGAATTTTGAGGATTTTTTTCCTATTTTTTAAAACTATTTTCAAAACTTTTATAATTTTAAGTAAAATCTAACATTTTTCAAAAAATGTCTAACATTTGTTCAATGCGTTTGATGGGGCAACTTTTTTAAAGGCCGCGAAAAAGTAAGATCATGGTCGTATAGGTATTTTCAAATACTTATACGGCTATGCCATGTATTTTTTGCTATTTTGCTAAATTATCAAAAAGTTATAACCCTAAAGAACATCTATAATTCCTCATAGTTTATGAACACTTACACAAGGGAACAAAATTGAACTTTTTTTGTGTTGATTTGAAATTTATAGCAAATTTTTACTAATTTGAGGTCGCTGATTTCAAATCTAATCTTCATTTTTCTCTATCAGCTCGACTTTCGAGATATACCGTTATGTTCAAAATTAAGGCACTTCCGCAACATATATTGGAATAACTTGAAAACGGTTCACCATATTAAATTAAAAAAAAAAAACGAAATTCGCAAACAATATTCTCTTTAAGCCGTGCATACATTGTTTTTAAATTTTCCAAGTAGTTTTAGAGATATCGTTCAAGTTTTGAAAAAAAAAATAAAATTTTTTAAAAAAAAAAAAAATTTTTGTTCTTTAAAAATTCCTAAAAAATAAAAATGGGACAAAAATCACAGTTTTGGTCTAGAAACAGTTAGTTAAATATATTTCGAATGAAATGAGCTTTATTTCATTGCAATCGGTGCACAACTTTTGATTTTGTTCACGATTTACTGAATTGATATAAATCGCGATTTCCATACAAAAATAACATTTTCTAATGTGTAAGTGTTTGTATGTAATAAGTTAGTTTTTATGATTCTAAGAATTAAAAAAATTAAGTAATAAAAAAGATTATTTCATATTTATGGTTGCGGTAGCAAACTCATAACGCCTATAAATTTTATTGTTCCTTTATGACACCTAGTCAGTTCACAGTCAATTAAAGAGAAAAAAGAAAAGTGCACTTGTTTTTATTGATGTGTGGTTTACCGTAGGTAACGGATGCTTTTTTAAAGAAATTCCCCTTAACACATGTGTTCATTCATAAGTGACCGTCAATAAAATTGTGGATATAATTTTTTCTAGGTACTTCTACTTCTACTAGTAATAAAAGAAGATTATTTCATTTTTATGGTTGCGGTAGCAAACTCATAACGCCTATAAATTTTATTGTTCCTTTATGACACCTAGTCAGTTCACAGTCAATTAAAGAGAAAAAAGAAAAGTGCACTTGTTTTTATTGATGTGTGGCTTACCGTAGGTAACGGATGCTTTTTTAAAGAAATTCCCCTTAACACATGTGTTCATTCATAAGTGACCGTCAATAAAATTGTGGATATAATTTTTTCTAGGTACTTCTACTTCTACTAGTAATAAAAGAAGATTATTTCATTTTTATGGTTGCGGTAGCAAACTCATAACGCCTATAAATTTTATTGTTCCTTTATGACACCTAGTCAGTTCACAGTCAATTAAAGAGAAAAAAGAAAAGTGCACTTGTTTTTATTGATGTGTGGTTTACCGTAGGTAACGGATAATTTTTAAAGAAATTCCCCTTAACACATGTGTTCATTCATAAGTGACCGTCAATAAAATTGTGGATATAATTTTTTCTAGGTACTTCAGTAAAAAACTACGAAGTATTTATATGGGTTCATTCAACCAATTTTTCTCATTCAACAAGTGTTTACGAAAGCGAAAAGTATAACGACAAAAAATATTAAAAAATTTTAACCTAGAACATTTCATCAGTGAACACAAAAACTTTTGATTTTTATCCCTTGATTTATTTATTGAAAACTGTGTTACTTTGAAATATATGTCAAAATTGGGCTATGACTACGCCAAGAAACACCTGTAAAATCAATCCCAACTATTTTTGTAACATATGTGGCGAATACACGTTTAAAAAAAATAGAAAAAGTGTGTCAGATTTTATTAAAAAAATTTATTTTGACTACTTCGGATTTACCATGGAAACCCGTGACAAGTACTGGATTCCTAATATTGTATGTAAAAACTGTGTAGAGTATTTAAGGTTATGGGCAAACAAGCAACGGACCCAGTTCAAGTATAAAACACCAATGATCTGGCGGGAACCTTCGAATCATTATGATGATTGTTATTTTTGCGCTGTCAACATAACAGGCATTAATAAAACAAACCGGTCTAAATGGATTTATCCTAACGTGTTGTCTATTACCCAACCAGTCCTGTACTCTAGTGAGGATTCAGAACCACAACCATCTACATCTACACACAATTTTCACGACTTACGACAAAATGTTCCTTCATCAATTTCTGAATGTGGATCAGATGACTTCCATTTAGATATTTCTTCTGAACGCGAGCAATTTAATCAGGAGGAGCTTAGTGATTTAGTGAGAGACCTTGGACTCTCTAAAAAAGCATCTGAAATTTTTGCTTCTCGATTAAAGCAAAAAAATCTGTTAACCCAAGGAACAACAATTTCATACTACCGTAACAGAGAAAAAAAACTTACTTCCATTCTTTTCCGAAGACGATGAATTTGTTTATTGTTCAGATGTTCCTGGTTTAGTAACAGCGATGGGATTAGAGGAGTATGATCCAAATGACTGGCGACTATTTATAGATTCTTCTAAACGCAGCCTAAAATGTGTACTTCTGCATAACGGTAATAAATTGGGTTCGTTGCCGATTGCACATTCAACTAAAGCTAAAGAAGAATATTCTACAATTGCCTCAGTTATAAATAAAATAAAGTACAACGAACAACCGCTGGCTAATTTGTGTGGATCTAAAAATGGTCAATTTTCTTCTAGGCCAACAAGGTGGCTACACAAAATATCCGTGTTTTATTTGTTTATGGGATAGCAGAGCCAGATCTGAACACTGGAGTAAGAAAGACTGGCCTTCGGATGAAGCTATGGTTCTAGGAAACCACAATATAGTTAATCAACCACTTGTGCCCAGGGATCGCATAATACTGCCACCTCTCCATATCAAGCTAGGACTTATGAAACAATTTGTCAAAGCTCTCAACAAGGACGGTGATTGTTTTAGATATATCAGTAGAAAGTTCAACAATTTGAGTTCGGAGAAACTGAAAGCTGGCATTTTTGATGGCTCTCAAATCAAAAAATTAATCAATGATGAAAATTTTAGTACTTCCATGACAGATATTGAAAGAAATGCTTGGAATGAATTTGTTTGGATAGTGCGCAATTTCCTGGGAAACAAAAAGGGTGAGCACTTACTCGGACCACGTGGATAACATGTTGTCCCATTTCAAGCAGCTTGGCTGTAATATGAGCATTAAGGTGCACTACCTACACAGTCATTTGGATTGTTTCCCTGAAAATCTTGGAGACTTCAGTGAAGAACAAGGTGAACGTTTCCATCAAGATATCCGCACTATAGAGGAGCGGTACCAGGGTCACTGGGATAAGCATATGATGGCGGACTATTGCTGGAGCATTAAAATAATCCCTCTAAACAAGATTATTTAAGAAAATCTTATAAAAGAAAATTTTTCGATGAGTTGTAATTACATTGTAATATTTGTGTATTCTTTAAATTCTCTTTTTGTGTTAAATTAAAAAGTATAGCGTTATGAGTTTGCTACCGCAACCATAAAAATGAAATAATCTTTTTTTATTACTAGTAGAAGTAGAAGTACCTAGAAAAAATTATATCCACAATTTTATTGACAGTCACTTATGAATGAACACATGTGTTAAGGGGAATTTCTTTAAAAAATCATCCGTTACCTACGGTAAACCACACATCAATAAAAACAAGTGCACTTTTGTTTTTTCTCTTTAATTGACTGTGAACTGACTAGGTGTCATAAAGGAACAATAAAATTTATAGGCGTTATGAGTTTGCTACCGCAACCATAAAAATGAAATAATCTTCTTTTATTACTAGTAGAAGTAGAAGTACCTAGAAAAAATTATATCCACAATTTTATTGACGGTCACTTATGAATGAACACATGTGTTAAGGGGAATTTCTTTAAAAAAGCATCCGTTACCTACGGTAAACCACACATCAATAAAAACAAGTGCACTTTTCTTTTTTCTCTTTAATTGACTGTGAACTGACTAGGTGTCATAAAGGAACAATAAAATTTATAGGCGTTATGAGTTTGCTACCGCAACCATAAATATGAAATAATCTTTTTTTATTACTTAATTTTTTTAATTCTTAGAATCATAAAAAACTAACTTATTACATACAAACACTTACACATTAGAAAATGTTATTTTTGTATGGAAATCGCGATTTATATCAATTCAGTAAATCGTGAACAAAATCAAAAGTTGTGCACCGATTGCAATGAAATAAAGCTCATTTCATTCGAAATATATTAACTAACTGTTTCTAGACCAAAACTGTGATTTTTGTCCCATTTTTATTTTTAGGAATTTTTAAAGAACAAAAATTTTTTTTTTTTTTTTAAATTTTAATTTTTTTTCAAAACTTGAACGATATCTCTAAAACTACTTGGAAAATTTAAAAACAATGTAAGCACGGCTTAAAGAGAATATTGTTTGCGAATTTCGGTTTTTTTTTTAATTTAATATGGTGAACCGTTTTCAAGTTATTCCAATATATGTAGCGGAAGTGCCTTAATTTTGAACATAACGGTATATCTCGAAAAGTCGAGCTGATAGAAAAAAACCAAGTGCAGATTTGGATTCAGCGTCCCAAATAACCTTAAAAACAATATTCAGTTCTAAATCAACAGAACCATTGTTCCCTTGTGTTATTTATCATGTATGGATACATGTGAACATGTATGAAGCATATTTGTTCATGTATGTATCCATATACATATGTCGATTTTTAACAGGGATTATATTATTATTATTTAATACTACAATTTTCTTAATTAGACTGAATACAATTAAACATTTTTTCTATGTATAAAGACTGGAAGAGGTATTGGAAAAGTGTGATAATTTCAGAAGTGATTTTTAGTCTAATATTTTTGATCAATATGATCAATTTTGATCATACAAATTTTAAAATTTCATCCAACCAAATCGACTCGGTTGCTGCAACCTCGTTTGTTCGGTTGTCACAACCAAATTCAGTTGTCACAAATGAATTCGGTTATCACAACCCCCAATTTGGTTACAATAACCGAATTCAGTTGTCACAACCGAACTTACGAGGTTGCAGCAACCGAATCAATTCTGTTGAGACAACCGAATTTGTTATGTGAGTGCAGTCATTTAAACCATCGTTTATTTTCAAAATATTGTAAAACTATTCCATTTGCCACAAAACTATCGATACTTTTTAACCACATTCTCTGTACACATAATTTTACATATAGATTGTCCTTTTTCCCTTTTCTCTGTCCATTGTCCGTTTTCAACATTCACTTCATTTTTACACTTTATGCATTTTGTGTCGTTCATTATTGTCATAATTCACACTCATATATAAATTCATCGTAAATTATTGTAAATTTCATCTCATTTTCGTTATTTCGGGCCTCATCAGCATTTGAGTTTTTTTTTTGTCCGTTCTTCCTTTTGGTAGTTGCTGAACATTGCTGGCTGGTAATGTTATTGAAGTTGGTTCGTTGATGACACTTTTGACCCTATAAATCATAGATATTTTAAAATAATTCTTTTACAGGAGGCTTTTACATACGAATGATGTTTATGCATTAATTTTGAATTTACAATAAAAGTTTGCAAATGCGACATGGTTATGAAATTGTTGAGTTTTCTTTTTAATGTGTTTCATGGAATTTTCAGTAGATCAGAATATCGCAAACAAAGAAATGATGACAATGACACAGAATGTAAAGATGTTGAAAATTGAAATTCTGAATGAATTTTGAAGCTAACTTAACTATTAACTCATTAAGAACAAGCAATAGATCTGCTGGACATTTTCAACCAATCTTTATTTGATACATCACATAGGAACTCACCGAGGGACATCAAATTTGATTAATTTTTTGAACACACATACTTTATGGACCCTATATAACTTCTCCATACACGGTTTTTTAAATTTAAAAGCATTGCGATTTTTACGGTTTTAATTTTTAAGAAAATTGAAAAGATTTAAGTGTATATAACTGTCGATGCGGGTAGACAAATAGCTATGTGCTTTTCCCCAACTTTATAGGAGAGCAAAAAAACTGTTTAATATTGTAAATTCGCGATATTTTTTTAATGTTACATTTTTTATTTTTCTTTTCCACTTTTTTAACATAATGCCACAAAAAAACTTTAGTTTTTTAAGGCGCAAAGGTGTCATTAAATATTTCTCCTAAAATCACCACATAGCTATTTTTAAATTGCCGTTTGATGTATTTCATTTTTCATTTTGTTAGAGTTTGTCACGAAAATTTGATTTTGGGATACCATCACTTTTTTAAAATGTTGCTTCAATAAAAAAACTACATAACCTGTTAAAAATCGACATATCGATCCAAACATGACCACACATGCTTCATACATGTCCAGATGCTTTCATATATGATTAATATGTGTTAATAAACGATTCATTCATATTCATATGTTGGACCATATATGTTCATGTGTGCTCATTAACGAAAATTGAGATAATATACACATGTATGATCATACATGTCCATACATTTCCATACCTAGGTACGATCGCATATGAATACCTATGAGCATATATGAATCACATGAATGAGTTAATAGATACCCATAAATGGATACATACGATACGTTGATTTTTAACCGGGTAACTATTTTTTTTTCTTACAGAGCAAAACAGCTGTATTAATATAAAATTTGAACTCGACATACGATTTTACCCCAAAAATTACACTGTAAAGTAAAATTTCCACTTTCGAAATGACACACCAAAACTCCGGGACTCGTAAACATAATCTTGGGTCGTAGAATACAGTTGTGTACTCCATTTTAATAGATTAGGTTAAAATAGAAAGATATATCAATTTTAAATTTGCATTGACTAAAGCGATTTTTTGAGTATATTTTAGGTGAAAGATATCGAAATCAATTTTGAAATTACTTTATTTATTGCTTATAATGGGTGTTTTTTACAGAGGTGTGGGAAGCTATGTAAATGAAACTTTGTGAAATAATTTTTTGTCAATTAGTTTTAGATTAGTCGTTTGTAATTTCCTTCAAAAATAAGTTCGTTTTTTAAATAAAAAAATATAAAAAAATAAAATTTCGTATTTGTCATAATTTTATAGAGGTATAGAACTTTGAAATGGAATAAAACAAAGATGAATTTTTTAAATTGACAATAAATTTACTTCATTCGAAAGATAATCTTCTGGCATTATAATTTAAATATGATTTCTGTCATATGACCGCCATGGCTGGCGCGGACATAGTCTTATCTGGAGGTTCAGTTTTCGAAGACTTTTTCCAACATTTATGACCATATATTGGCAATAACGAGGCGAATGTTGTCCTCCAAGTGGTCAATCGTTTCGGGCTTATCGGCGTAGACTAGCGACTTCACATATCCCCATAGAAATAGTCCAGCGGAGTTAAATCGCACGATCTTGGAGGCCAATGCACGGGTCCGAAACATGAAACTATGAGCTTACCAAACGCAAACCAAGATCTTTTCACAAAAATCTTCCATTTGGATGGACACATATCCAATTCCTTTGCACGATGTCGGATAGACTGATTGGGTCTTCCTCTACGCTACGCTCTACAGCAGCAATGACTTATTCTGTACGCAAGGTACGACGTCTCTGTGGATACATATTATGATTTAGAGTAAACGTGCACGATGTCGGATAGACTGATTGGGTCTTCCTCTACGCTACGCTCTACAGCAGCAATGACTTATTCTGTACGCAAGGTACGACGTCTCTGTGGATACATATTATGATTTAGAGTAAACGTGGTGCGAAAACGTTTATAGTTAATCGAATTAATTGCTCTGATTTACGATTATGTTGACCGCAAAATGGACATGGTGCGCGATACGTATTTTGAACAGAACCATGATTTTCGAAATAAATTTGCACAATTTGGAAGCGTTGTTCAGGCGTCAGTATATTCATGTTGAAATGGCAAACCAAACTAAACATAAATCACTTGACAGCTGACAAAATGGTCGCCAGTTAAAAAAGTGTTGCCAACTAAAGTTTTATACCTGTATAAAAACTCCCTTTATTTGTCTTCTTTGAAAAAAACAGTTGCGACAATTGCAAAACTATTAAATTGTAATGAAGCTTTTATTGCAAGTTCGAATAAAATTAATTCATCATCTTTTGGTGATATAGGTCGAATTAAGCCGTCACTACTTTCTTTCTTTTCCGATCTTTATTCAACTTAATATTAAATATATATATTAAAATTTATATATTTTGCAAACAAAATTAAATCGAACAAATCTCTAACATTTATTAATGACGTCAAAAAATAATTTTATTTAACTTTATATTTTTCCAAGCCATGTACTGCTTAAAACGCTTAAAGTCGATTTTTCTGAAAATGAAAAAAAAGAAAACATCTCAATTGTATATTATTTAAGAACTTATTTTTAAATTAATTTATTTTAATAAAATACTTTTCGGAACTCCTAATTTTGTGTTTTTTTGTGTGTGTTTTTATGTATTTTTAAGGAAATATTAATGAAATAAAATTTATCGACTTACTCGAGTAATTTTAAAATCTTACTCAATTAATCGAGTAAGTTAAAACCCTCAAAATCGAGTTACTCGTTTACTCGAACAAACTAAACCCGAGTAATTCGAATGCCCTACTAAATATACACTCAAATGAAATAGTTATTGCAGAATAATTTTTACACAAAGTTTTTATCACTTACGGCTTATTTTTAAAATTTTCGTAAAATGACGTTATAATAACGAAACACTAGCTAGCTACATAATAAACATATTCAACGATACTTAATAGCAAGAACGTTTTATGTTACATCAATCGAAAAATAAGACACAGTTGAGCAACTCTTCTGAAGACACCTAAGCGATCTGTTCAGCAGTTTAAGAAATAATTAGAAAATAAAATTGACGTTATAGCTATGAAACACCCTGTTTATTGATTTATAATGCGTTAATATTTATGAACGCCTACTTCGCCCACCTTTTGAAAATATCGAAAAAGTTGTTTAAAATTCCATGATTATCATATACACACAGAAAACAGTTATGTAGTTGCAACCGAATTTTTTACCAAGCGAATTTTTGTGGTTCCACGTACTATCACTATTATTAAATTTTAATACTATTTTAACAGCCGACATTTATTTACATATTTCGAATTTTTATTGTAACAATTGAATATTGAGTTTGAATTTTAACGTCTTTTTCAGACAATTGCAATTAGTACTATATTTAATATGCAATTTTATTTAATTTAATTGTGAAAGGCGTGGTAGGTAAGAATGAGTGTACTTTCTAAAAATCATAACTTCATTGCAAATTTTCAATTTTTTCTGAATCAGACTGCGCAGTTTCTGGTATTGAACCTTCGTCAGTGACCCTGTTTTTTTTTTGAATTTTTGAATAATGTAATATTTCTTATGGTTTTATTTATTCGAGAGCGTCTATATGAACTTTTCTGTGCAATCATTGACCGTGGTATAGATAAACTGATTTCTAATGCCACTTGCACTCGCACTACAACGTTAGACAGAGCGCTTTAGCCCTCTGAGCTATTGTCAGGTCGAGTTTTGTTGTGATTAAAACTAGTTTTATTCCATTCACGGTGTTTTTGTTTTTGCATACATAATCTCAGAAGTACAACTCCAACAATACAACAGTTCTATTTTAGAAACTTTCCTCACTCTAATGTCCACTGTTTTCCCATATGTTGTAAGTGATGCCATATCTATGATATATTCTTTGTATATTCGATAGATGGCGCTTACGTAGTTAGGGAAGAATTGCCAGAGAGCAAAGTTTGATTTTGTTTGAGTTTGAATTTATGTTTATGGACTATAATATTCTATAAAGAGATTCACATGCTTTTATTCGAACTGGGCTCGAACTGGCGATCTTCCGTTTGTCAGCAAGTACTTTACCTCTAGCCTAAACGCAATTTAAATATGTTTTTTTTTTTACATTACAACCTTGATTATTTTCTAGTTTCAATTTTAAATATTTGTCAAAAATTAGATTTGTATGTACAACAGAAATTCGGTTGTTGATCTCAATATTTGATTAAAATTACCAAAACTATATAAAAATGAATACATTATTTTACAATTATTTTATTAAAAAAAAATTCTTATGCCGCGAACAGGAGTCGAACATGTGACCTTCTGCTTGTCAGGCAATTACTTTACCTGTAGCCCACACACAGTTTGTATTTATATTTTCAAATTTTCTACCTTGAATATTTTTTTTCTTTCAAGTTTAACTATGAATGTCTAAAAATAGATTTGTATGTACAACAGAAATTGGGTTGCTATCTTAATATTTTATTAAAGTTATCAAAACTATTAAAAAACTTTATATTATTTTAAAACTACCAGTTTATATTTTATATAGAGTGATTGTTTTTTTTTGCAGGCCAAACTAATATTCAATTTTAACTGCAAATATTTTATTCAAGGGATAAAATCTTCGAAAAGTGGTTGGTTGTTGGTATTAAAGGTAATGTAAAAGATAATATTTTTTCAATATTGATAAGGAAAACCAATAGTATGAATGATGTGACTGTGTTTTGGCTAATTTTTATATATTTTCTCTTTGCAATATAACTTAGTTATTCACACGATGAATTTTAAGTATTTACTTACAATTAAAATTATTGAATAATGATTCAATTTTGTTGGTTACAATGGAATTCTAACCAATTTATTCTCTGTGTGTATTAGAACAAATACGGTTAGTTTGAAATTAGAAAGAGAAATAATGTGAAATCAACGTTTGATTAACTTTTTCGATTGACTCTATATGTTATTGTCTGTGGCTCGCAAACCCCATGTAAATCAGAGCACGGTTGTATTTTGAGAGTTTTTCGCGAAAATTGTTTCGATGTGAAAGTTACAGAACTGGGTGCTGGCCATCAGTTTTGTCTTCTTTGAATATGCGGTCAAATTCCCATCAAAATCAGTGATAACATCGTGTCATACCATTTATAACATTACCATTTATATACTTTCTTATTATTTTTAGGGTCCTGAAATAAATTTCAATTAAGATATATTACAACTTCCTCAATATAAAAAAACAGAACAAAAAAAAAAAAAAAACTTTTGACACAACAATTTCTTTATTTGCAGTTGGAATTTTGTTTTAAAACACTCGTATTCATACAAACAACTTCTGCAGTGAATAGCGAACTGCTGTTGCCTTCATTTCATAATGTTTTGAGATATTTTATAAAAATGTCAGTTGCAAAAAATAACTTACCGTTAATGTTACAGCAACTGCAGCAGTAGTAGTATCAACAACATCAGTACTTTCAATGAAATACTCATAATTTCACCCAGAAATAAAAAGACAACAGCAATTGTAAGACGAAAAAAAAAAATGAAACTAGAATAATATATTGTATGAAATGTTAGAAGAGGAATTCATATAAACATCCATATATTTTCAAAACAAGGACAAAGAAAATGAGTAAAACTATTTCGATGTTGTTGTTGTTGCTAATGCCTGGCCTGCCTCGGCTGACTGCAACTGCCTTCTCAACACTGGCTGGATGTCGGAAATAAATCATCGCGACAAAACTGAAATGCTTTCATAAAGAGAAAAAAGAAGAAGCGAAGCACCCAAAAAAAAAAAAAAACTTAAAACTGCAGCCATTGGTAGCAATGTACGGGCAAAAAGGAGTTGCAATGAATGCACAGTGGGGTGTTACAAAAATATTTTTTAAATAATTCAGCAATTTCTTACTGGCCGAATTTTTGTAATAACCTGATCTGTGTTGTTGCTAATGCAAGAGTTAAATCAAGTCCGAGAGTTTTAAAAAGTGTTGGTGATATTGACAACAAGTTATTTAATTAAACAAAAATAAATCAATACACTATGTTGCTTCGAAATCATATAAAGAAACTGGACGTAGTCCGATTTGTGCTTCAATGCATCATGGCGTATGGACCATACCAACATATGTTCCAAATTTCTGCAATATCTAATGACGTTTTAGGATTGCTAAAAATTTGAATTTTTTCGAATATTTTGTATGGAACTACACTGAGAGAATTATCTGACTGATATTAATCAATTTTTAATTAGATCAATGAAGTGTCACTCTAACTCGTTCATTGAAGATTTTCATTAAATAATTGTTGTGTTTAAATACTAGTATATTTGCCGTATTCCCAATTCTTTCCAAGTAATGGTGGCATTGGTAGCTGGGCTGGCAACCCTGCCACATA
Organism: Delia radicum; assembly: GCA_021234595.1. Taxonomy (NCBI): domain Eukaryota; kingdom Metazoa; phylum Arthropoda; class Insecta; order Diptera; family Anthomyiidae; genus Delia; species Delia radicum. Next base: position 196,003,625 of record CM037854.1, read on the forward strand.
AAGAGCTTTAATACTTAAAACTGTTGGCTAAACTTGTAAGAAGAGACGAAAATAACTCATATTGTTCGGGTAATCAGTCAACATCGCCGATTTTCTGTGGTTGGTTGATATATATATATATACCTGATCAAACCTAGAATTTCATGTGGGTGAGGAATGAGGCTGAAGATGACCTGGTCGCTTAGATCGAAAGTGCGGCACTCCTTCTAGCGCTGATCCCCGCAAGATTTTTATTTATCTTCTCTTTTCCAGTGACGGTTTGGGGTTGCTAAAGGTTGCGACAACATCAATTTTGAAAAATAATATGTATGAGTTTTCTATCACTTCTATGTATCGCTGCGCCCACCTTCGGTGTTCCCATAGCACTTAACCCCACCGAAGTGAAATAATGAATCAGGGCTATGAAACAAAAAGCTTCAATAAATTCGCCAAGTCTGATGTAGACGAGGGTGGCGAGCAACAACTGTTCTAAGACCTATCATCTCGCGCAATTACAGTGTTGCCATGTTTGAAGCCTTTCATCTTTCACACCACCTTTCATCTCTCCACTATCCCCTTTCCAAAGAAAGCAACACATTAATTAATAGGAAGAATTTCCTGAGTGTTGCTTCTCTTTATAAAAAAAAAAAAAAAAAAAAAAATGACGTTTAAGCTTCGCTAACAATTGAAGTGTTAAGTCTACGGGATAAATCCCTACAGACAATTTTCTTGAATATAAAAAATTACAATAGTGTTTAAAATCTAAGTATTTAGGAACAATATTATATTGCGTTTAATTACGTGAGTATTTGTGGAAAAATCTATAAAATTGTAAAAATTTATTATTAGCATAGTTTACGCGAAAGTAACGTGTTGGACGTTGAGGAACGTTAAATGTTAGATTGTTCACCAAAAATTCGGAGCAAAATTCATTAAATAAATGTTGTGTTTAAATATTAGTGTACATGCCGTATTCCCAATTCGTTCCTAGTTCGTTTAAAGCTGTTGGCTAAACTTGTAAGAAACCTTTGAGTTTCTTGTGGGTGGTGGATTAGAATGAGTCTGAAGATTACCTAGGCGCTTAGGTCGAAAGTGCGGCACTATCTCTAGCGCTAATCCCAACAAGGTTTTTTTCATCTTCTCTTTTATTTATTAACAATTAGTGTTTAAATAGTAACATTTAACTTACGATTTAAAACATGACAATACAAAACAAAAAACAGTTTTCAGGAGAAATTGAAAAATTTCTTTTAAATTTGTTTCATTAAAATTATGAAGCTTTTTCGTGAAGCTTAAGAAATTTTTCATTCTCTTTGTGCAGGAAACTTCATTAGTTCAGTGACGTATACGTTTACAGTATACGTTCAAATTTAAAATAAAAAGTTCTCCACGAATTAGGAACCACAATTTTTATAACCTTTAATATTATACAACAAACCTTTAATATGTTTTTAGCGGTTTTCAGGGTATTCGCATTTTTGTGATTTTGATAAAAAAAATTATTATAGTTTCATTATAAAAAAACAATATTAAATTATGTTTTTGACCTAGGCCCCCTTCATTTTTAATGAAAGTGTCATATGAGTATGTCGCCGTTAAAGTTTTGCACTGGTAGCTCTTACGGCAGTGAAAATATCGTGTTTTAAAATGTGAAAAAATCGGAAATTTAACAAAAGTAGTCTTACATAATCAGCCACATCTTTTAACGGTTAAAGCTACGTGATTCACTGATATCTCACTTTAAAGCTACTTTCGTCGTACACACAGAGAAATAAAGTGCCAACCGTATTGAAAAGTATATTTTAATGGCGACAATTTATACTTTCAGTTAGTACAACGATATTTACATTAGATTTCTGAATGTTTTTGGTGTTGCAACTTATTCAGTTAAATTAACTTTGTTGTGAAAACTAATATTGAGTTGTTTTCCAGCCAACTGAAATTCGTGGAAAAAGGATTTACATAAAAAAATATTTTATTGAAAGAAATAAAAATAAAAGTTTTACAAAAGTAGTTGCACATAATAGCCCCATATTTTCTAACGGCTTAAGCCACAAGAGTCATTGATACCTCATTTTGCTACTTAAACCGTGGATTTACTATTGGTGTACCAAAATTAAGCACTTATTTACGGCATAGTGTACTTTTTCAAATTCGTGGTTCAAAAACCGCTGTATTGAAAAAACATGGTTTTCTAAAATTTATATGTAAATTATAAAAATAAATATGTTAATTATAAATCAATTTTCTTGCCGTTACTAAATCCCTATATGGTATTCCTGCATGTTTCTGAGTTATCGGTTATCACTTTTTTCAGAGCATGCTAAATTGTAACAACTCTGCTGGCAACTTAAGTTGCCAATGGGTTTTAATGGGTTAAAATACAGGTTTCTTTAATTTTTGTGTGCCAGCCCAGTAAAAACTATTCTGCCAAAGAAGGAGTCTAATTAAGAATTTTCATCGATGAATTTCGATGTCGTAAGAAGGAATTATACTTATATTGCTGCAAAAACAACTTCCTAGGAATACTTTATGCCTAAATAACTTCCAATGAAGTCGTTTTCCAAAGAAAGCAACACACTAATTAACCCGAATTGTCCCACAATTAGTTTTTTTGGAATATCCAATATTTGCTGGCATAAAATAGTTGAAGGGTGACTAATGATTACAGAAATATTAACAAAACATTTTTTCACTAGGGGGCTTGGCCGGTGGGGGGCCGTTGCCATATGGCAACACTGGGTCATACTGGAGAATTTACATGCAAATAAATAATTTCTATGTTAAAATGTTTTTCAAATAATTTCTTTATTTTTAAAAACAAATAACATAAAAAAAACATTAAATTAAAAATTATTACAAGTTTTTGTAAGTTTTTTAAAAACAATTCAAAATAGTAAAATAAAATAAATATACACAAAACCATTTTTTTTTTTTTTTTTGGATTTTTTACATTTTGGTATGATATTTTTCAAAACAATTGATGCACATACCAATATTACATTTTTTAAAGGCAGTACGCACAGTACTCGTGCAGGTGTCTTCAGCACATCGTCTTTTCTTTTCTATAGTCATTGGCCAATGGTTGACTCCATCATAACGAAGTGATTCCAGCACCGTTCCTTCCATTTTGTGCTTTCGTTTCGCACCAGGTCTAATAGGAGCTCTGCGTAATGTTTGCAGAATTCTAATTGTGCCATAGTCTGTTCTAGAGATCTCTGTAGTTGCCATGCATTTTGAACCGACACACCAACCAACCAAGTAAATATGGAACTCCACCATTTTTTGCCTCTATTTGCAATTCGATATAGACTTACGTTTTGGTCCATTCTATCAACGCCTCCCATATATTTATTATATTTTCCAATAACGTTCGGACGAGGCAAATTTATTTTTCGCATTTGTGCCTTGGAGTAGCGTTGGGTATTAGATACTGGATTCATGCCAAATGCAGTTAATGCAGCACATACTACCGAATTATTCACCCATTTTGTCAATACAATGTTTCCGTCTTTTATTTTTTTTTGAAACAGAATAACCACATTCCATTTTTTTCAAATTGTCTTTGGACGGCAAAGGACAATTTTTTGGAATTCTGTTTTCTCGAATTGTACCAGTGGCATTATATCCTCGAGATTTCAAATATGACAGTAATGGAATATTTGTAAATAAGTTGTAGAAATAGAATGAGAATGGCAGTGCCTGCACTTCCGGCGTGAAATCATCAATCATGTTTATAAATGGGACAGCGCATTTTCCGAATCTCTCTTCATATTTCGGATTTGACCTTGGATTGTGGCCTTTATAAATATCAAAGTTTATCAAATATCCTGCTGGAGTACACAACGACCATACCTTATAACCAAAGCGCATCGGTTTACCCTTGATGAATTGCTTGCAGCCATGTCTGCCAAAATAGGCAATCATGCTCTCGTCATAAGACAAATGCTGCTCAGGATGAAAATGTTTTAGCATATTTACCTTCAAATGGTCTGTTATAGGCCGTAGTTTCCACATTTTATCACTATCAGTAACTTCCTTACAACTGTCCTCAAAATGGAGAAATTGCAATATTGCTGAAATCGATTCCTACGCATTGAATTCTTAACAGAATATTTAGCATGTCATCATCGGTACCCCCAAGCCGTTCTTATACGGCTGTGATAGTTATAACCAGTAACAAGCAAGATACCAATAAACACCTTGAACTCCTGTACTGTTATATTAGGGTTTGGTTTCCCAAGAAATATAGCATATTTCTTTATAATTTACTGGTGCAAATATTGGAACCATATCTGGCAGAATTATCTTTTATCCAAACAAATTGTTTTGTTTTATTGTGTTGTGGTAATTCAATAGTTGATTTGGATGGAATAACTTTACATAATCTGCTTTTTATAGTTGAAGGTCGATTGCTCGTTCATAGAAACATCCAAAAGAGTTGTTTCTATATTTACTGCAGAATTGTCCAATATGTCTGTCAAAATATTTTCATCAAATGTGAGTTCGTCATCCGATTCATCTAACTGAAGTGCACCAGCTGTATAGACATGTTTTCCAGATCTAAATACTATTTCACAGTTTGCTTTCAGTTGACCTGCCCATACATTATCTAGGATGGCCTAATCTTCATCTATGCCATCGTCTTCACTACTAACCACCCCATTTTCGATTTCAGGCACAATATATGTATAGCTTCAGGTACGTCATCGTCGAGACTCAACTCTTCCAAATAGTCGATTGTCTCTTGCAGTGATATTTTCCTAGACAAAAATTTAAAATTTCACTTTTTAATATTTTGAAAATTCCAGTATGACCCAGCGTTGCCATATGGCAACGGCGATATAAAATATCAAAAAAACTATATAAAAACAAAACATTTTCAAAAAGTTAATATTTCTAAATAATCTCCCATCTATCTAGATTATAATTCATCATAGAAAACCATTTGGATATAAACATTAGATATTACAAAAATATACTTACCTCTTCATGAATTCAGATTTGCACTTTTTTGAAATTTTTTTTTACAACTTCTTTGTATGACTATCACGTAAAAACTAAACAAGATATTGCCTATCCACTTGTCATGGAAATCAACGGTACTGCTAAGAACACAAAATCGTCGCCTACTTAAAATTTTAACGATACGTTGATTTTTAAAAAATCTGTAACTGCAGACCATTTCTGCGTTGCCATATGGACACACTGGGACAATTCGGGTTAATAGGAAAATTTCCTGAGTGTTGCCTCTCTTAAAAAAAAAAAAAAAAAAACAACTTCCACAAAAATATTTTATGAATAAATAACTGCCAAAAAAGTTGCACTTCCAAAGAATCCTATTTGGTTTGCTTTGCTTCTTTCCTATGACAAGCCAATGTTAGAATATTTGGATGTCTTACATTTGGACGAGACTATACACTAAGGCAGGCGCGGATCCAAGGGGAGGGAAAATGTTACATTTTCAGTACAAAACTGTGAAAAATATTAAAAGCGTTAATCAAAAATACTCTAACTTCCCTCTGCAAAACATATTACTGGATCCGCGCCAGCACTCAGGGACTTCTGCTGTAAATATTTTTATTTGTTTAAGTTGTAATACAGTATCTTTATTTTAACTGAATGAACAGTAATTTGTAGAAGAAATTAAATTTTTGACTACAATTGTAGTTCATTTAAAAAACAAACCACATCAAATTACTATATTATGATTTACATTAATTATTTCCAGTAGTTTTATTCTATTAAAAAAATCAAACAAATAAATATTTACATTTATTTTTTACTACATATGTGGTTAATTTTTACTACAATTGTGGTTCATTTTTTTGAACAGTAACAAACAAATGACAATATTAGTTGAATTTACTGAAATGTATGTAGTCCTTATTTTTAACTACATTTGTAGTGGTCTTTACGTCAGGTAGTATTCTAGGTGTAGTTATATGACATACATCTTCTATACCAAGTTTGGTTGAAGTCAGATGGTAGAGTCGAATGTTTGTTTTTATATGTCTTCAGTATATAATTTTTATTTTATGAGGCAGTCTGCACGAACCAATAGTATATTCAATATTAAATAAAATTAATGGCATACCCATTGCAAAAAACGATAACGTTATCCTGGGGAAATTTGAGTTATTTTACCATTTCCATAACAACATTTTAGATAATGGACCAATTTTTTAAATTAAATACGTTTTTCAAAATAGACATTATATGGATAACGTTGTTTTTGCAGAGTGGAAACTTTAAGGATGAAAAGTTTTATAAAACAAAACGCCAAACTGAAAAAATAAAAAAAAGTAAAGTCGCGGAAACCTCAGGTTAATTAAAGATTTACTTCATAAATATAATTATAGCCATAATATTTTATAGAATTAAAGTATCGTGTTCTATGGTACGATATTAAATTTAAAAACTACACGGTTAAAAATCAACATATATGCTTCCATTTATGGACATGTATGAACTCATTCATGTGCATATATGCACGCTGAAAAAAAGCCCTGCTGGAAATATAAATGCTGGTAATATACTTTTGCTTGGAAAACATTAAACCACCTTAACTTTTGCGCCCTTTGCCGAAAATGATTAACACAAACAGACTTAGTGTGCCTAAATAGTGGTGTATTATAGCGTAAAATTCTATTAATGTGCCATGGAATTTAAAAAATAAACTGTTAACCGCAATTTTAAGTTGGTAGCGTGCTTGCTTATTAGTGCGGGGGTCGTTGGTTCGATTTCCACCAGAGGCACTGGTCTGTTTTTGCTACAATGCGCCGAGAGCCATACGAGCTAGTGCTCGGTTAGGGTAATAGTATATAATTTGTAATTATATTATTATTAATTAATAAAATAAAATAAAATAAAAAAATATTTTTGAGTATAGCCCATATATACAATTGACAAGCTCATTTGCGTCCTAACTTTGCGTGTAATTGATCCGTGCCTGATGGATTTAGTGGGTCCTTCTTTATAGCTTAAGCTTGCAATTACGTTGATTATGGATGTGAGGCTGTTTCATGGAAATCCGATCATACAGTAAGAAATAGCTGAATTATTTTCAAAATATTTGTGAAACACCTCACTGTGCAATGAATGGATACCAGTAGTGAATGGAATGGTGGTAGTATTAACAAAATTTTAAAAGCTAGAAGGAAAACGTTTTTTCTTTATTATTATTTCGGTAAATGCCTCCTGGATATTTGATGTTAAATTGTTGTTGTTTCTTCAACGTTTGGCGTTGCAGGGCCAGAGTTGAAACTACGAACAAATGATGGTGGTGGTGATGATGACAATGCCTCTAATGTTGGTATGAGTTGGTTCAAACTAAAAAGACAACCAAGTTTAAGAAGTAACAACAGACAAAGAAGAAGAAATGTAGCGCATTTATGACAATTTCTGGAAAACTATAACATGGCTTGGCATATTTTGCAAAAGAACAAAAAAAAAAAAAAACTAAACTTCAACTGAAAATCATAAAACTTTCTAGTAAATGACATTAGCAGCACATGTTGGATGCTGTTAGTTTTTTGTCGCTCTCTATACGAAAAAGGGTTGTTAGACATTTTAATTCAATGATGAATGTTTGCCAGGGGAGTGACATGTAAACCTGGTTGAAACGCTAGTATTGTTAACAAAAAAGAGGAGTTCCTTCTGTTGTGTTTTCTACACAAATACTAAACAAAGAAAAAAATTTCCCTTTCTACCTTTTTTACATTAACGATTTTATATTCTTTCCAAATCAATTATGCACATTGCATTTGCTTGTTAGTTGTTTTTGTATTTTAAATTTCCATTGTCCTCAACATGTCCGCAAGCTAACCAAACATTTATCAACTGGTTGACCACATTAACTCACTTTGCTGCAAATGTGGAATGGAAAAATGTGATTGGTGCAATACCATATTATCCACAAGCAACAAGACTCATTGCATATGGTGCATGATCAAAGGGTCAATTGTAAAGGGCTCTAGAATTTACCAAGGAGCTTAATTAAAAATTGTTTGAGAAATCATGATCAAGAAAGGAATATTAGGATAGTTTGGGAAATTGGTAGTTTCACTCGTAGAAAGTGCGGTGTCTAAAGGACATGCTTGCAATAATGTAACAGAGTGCTCAGTATCTGCCTAGGTATTCTGTACACTTTTCGAAGATAAATTACGAACATATTAGATAAAAATTTTAAATAATATTTACAATTTTGTTAAAAAACAAAAATTTTGTATTGTTTAGCATAATGTTTTCGTTAGTAACATCGTCAAAACGATATCAATTTAGGTCTCGTTTTGAACAAAACGATATCGTTTTTCTTAGAGAATCAGTCCCTGAACAATACCTTGCTGGACGTGGTATACTAGATTATTTTCTTTCTCAACTACGTGCCTTTCTGCTTTAAAAATAGTTCAAGGGGAAATATCTATATATAGACAGAGGGAATTCCCTAAACGAGTTTTAATAAAATTTGTTCACTACACTAAACTAGTGAAGATTTCTTCACAATGTGCATGAAAAATTTATTAAACTTTATGAAAATTTTATCATAGTTGTAATCAAACTTTTTCATTTGTCGTATGAAATTTTTAATAATTAATAAGAAATTTTTCATTATGAAAAAATTCATTAATACAGTGAAAAGTTTCAATGGACGAGTTCCAATGACAATTCATAGCTCTTATGCAAAAATCCATTGAGGTCATGTAGATAATTATCTCAGTGTTCCTAAGATTGACAAAAGGAGACATGAAGTTGGAAAGAACTTTAGACCAATCAATCTCCCATCTTTTATGCTTATAATGAAGGAAAGACCCATCGATGCACACATACGAATACAACTCTAGAGATCGCTAGAACTCTTTAGTAGTCAACATGAGTATCACAAGAAACTACGCTTCATGGGTCTGTGATGGTACACTCGGGCTTCATTATATTTATGAAGTTTTTCATAAACTCACATTTTTTCGTAAAGACTACAGAATATACACATTAAATTAACTGAAAATCAGTTTAAAACAGGACTACTTACTTTTCGTTTAAAACAATTGTAATTTTTCGTTTATTTTCAACTGTTGAAAAATTAATTGACAAAATCCATAAAAACAATAGATTTTCGTTTATTACAATACTCAATGTAATACAACAAGTTTTTGTTTTAAAAAGAAAATTTTAACTGAATATTTTAACTACTACAAGTCAGTTTTTTTGTTTATTGAATAACAGACAGAAAGTTAAAAAAATATATTTCTTTGTTAATTTAACTTATATTCCATTGAAACAACTTTACCGATTAAACTTTCAAATAACTGTTGATTGTTTATGGAAAAGTTCTTGTGAGTGTAAATACGATTTTCGTCCAATGCAACATTTCATAAATATGATGAAGTTGTGTCCTAAAAGAGCAAATTGATGACAGACTTCTTCATATTTATGAAACGTTTAATAAATATGCTGAAAAAATTTCATAACTTTTTATGAAGTGCTTAATAAATATTATGAAACATTTCGTAAATAGAATGATGCGGATTCAGAGTTTTATGAAATGTTTCATAAATATTTTTATACATCATTTAAAGTTAAAAGCATCAATTCTACACTCACAATATTTTATAGTTAGAAAACAAACGAATTTGTACATAAAAACTATAGAAAAAGTTGTTAAAAACAGGACTACTGATTTCTCGTTTAAAAACAATAGTAATTTTCAATTATTTTTAATTGTTAAAAAATTAACTAAAAATATCGATAAAAACAAAGTACTTTCGTTTATTTTAACTATTAAAAAATAATTGCTTAATTAGTAAAATAAACGAAGTTCGTTTTTTTTGACTATCAAAAATTACCGAAAATCCATAAAAATAAAAGATTTTCCATTATTTTGACCATTAAAAAATTTAACTCCCAAAACGTAAAAATAAACGACTGTCGTTTATTTTAGGTATCACCAAATTTAATTAAAAAAAAAATAAAAACACGAGTTCTGCATTTGTTTTTGGTTATATTTTTTATTTAAAAAAAAATATTTTATACATAATGTATTATTTACATAATAATAATATATGCTAGGATGTATTTTTAAAACTAAAAATAAGATTAATTGAATATTAATTAATTGAGCGAATGGCGCCTAACATTTATATGGCAGCATAACGAAAAAGGATGACCTTTGAGTTCATCTTTTACTATAATATGTAAATAGCTTAAATAACTATGTGTATGTAAAATAAAAGACAATTAAAATCTAAAGAAAAACTATAGTGATGGTATATAAAATATATGGTTTAGTACTAAAGTAAAAAGCACTTTTGTAAAAATGTTGGTACTTTTGATTTAATTTAATTGTTAAGGTACCCTTGCAACATTATTGCACATATTACTGACAATTTTATTATGATTCAATGTAGCCAACACAATATTAAATATTTTTCACATATCTTGTGTCTGCAATAAGAATTAAAACCTTTTTGATTTTTTCTAACCTTACAATATGACATACACACTGGTAATTTGTTGCACACTAGTAAAAGTTGCACAAGATATTGCTTAATTTTAACTTTACATTAAACATTGATGCGCTCAATCTTGTTTACCTAAAAACACGACTTTTACCACATTGCTAATTAATTTTCTTGTATTCAAATAATCAGCTAACACATGTTCTATACTGCGAAAATTGTAATCCTAACTTTCGTTTTATTTATAAATATTAAAATTGTGTATTTGTACATGAATAAAGAAACTCAGAGTTTTTACTCTAGCAGGCTTTCTCCCAGCTGTCATTTAATAGATGTGCTTTAACATATACATTTGGAACAGTGAGGGAACTCCATCTCTGTTCTAATATGCACATTATGCATCGTCAATACTGCTCAAGGATGAGAAAATGCAAGTTTGCATCGTGTGAAAATGACCACGCTGAATACCCTCAGTAACACAAAAAAGTAAAACAAAATTTACTGAAACAATCGTCAGCTGGGCCACTTTGATACTTTTTGGACTGAAAATGTAAATAAGTAATTTATTTACCATCCCCAGTTTATGCATATGAAAAACGTTTGAGAGAACTTTTAAAAAGATTACTGTGATTTTTGTGTGATTTTTTTTAAGCATGTAGATTTTTTTTTAAACATGTAGATTTTAAACGAAAATATTAACTGCTACAGAAAATCCGTATTAATTCATAGTTTGTTTTTTAAATAACAGGTAAAAAAGTTGAAAAAATATGTTTCTTTGTATTTTAATAGTTTATTCAGTTAAAAACAAACTTTACGGATTACTTTTTAAATAAACTACAATCGGTAACGGAAAATATATTGTGAGTTAGTTAAAAATTTGTATTTGAAATTAAAAATATAATTTTTTATTTAAAAAACTTTAATTAAAATTCCGAAATTTTATATTTTATTAATTCTATTTACATTTAGAAACAACTCAAATAATATTTCATTAATGTTTCAGAATTTTAAATTATTTCTCGTAGATTTTGAGTTTTTTTTTTAAAAATTTAATTGAATATTTTATATATTTCAAAAATAAAAATTTAAATTTATGGTTTATAAATTTCACGATTTTTCACTGAAAATAAATAATTTAGTGTTAAATTTTGGATTTTATTCGACCTTTTTCCTAGAATGATTATTTGGAAAAGCAACATTCTAAGAATTTACAAAGTTTGTGAAACTTTTTTGTGAAATGATGAAGATCTATGACACATTTGTCATACGTTTTAAGAAATTTGTTATGAAACTTCATAAATATGATGAATAATTGATGACAAACGATTTATGAAGCAATTTTATCAATAAAATGCAATTTTTTCCCTGAGTGAAGTGTAAAAATCCTTGGAATTCGGAATATATAAAAAATGTAATATCTGATGCAACACAGGATACCTTTTGGATATTGGGGCTCAAAATTTTTTTTTTAAGAAAAGCAATACTTTGGAATTTTTTCGTATTAATTTATGTGTGTTCTCTTTAGATTGGGAATATATTAGACACAAAAGGTGGTGGAAGACAAAGGACTTCAAATAAAATAACATTTTAGACTTTCACATTAAAATACGACAAGTCAAGTGAGGACTTGTCTGACTTGGTTATGAAAATAAGACAACGATAGCATTTAACTCTTTCAGAACGACACTTGGTTCTAGGTATTTAACAATGTTTAATAAGCTGTGATGCCAATCATTAGATTGAAGTTACCGAAATTCTGACACGACAATAGACTTCCAATTGCCGCTACAGAAATTAGGTAAAAACTACCAAAAACTTCGATAGCTACAACCGAATTCAATTGGCTACAAATGCGGTTGCTAACATCGAATACGTTTGATGAACTGTTCCCTATAAATGAAAAGATCCTGGGAAGGTTCGACGTTTATAAAAGTAACTGCTAGGTTATGTTAGTTAGAATGAAATTCTTTCAGTGTGGTCTTATCTCTTAAAGTTGAGCGGATGTTCGTGATGGTATATAGTTGCTTAGTATACCGATTCGGTTGGGGTTTCCTAGTCCAATGAACCTGTATTTGTGAGCCATTTGCCTTAATGTAAGAGTTTACTTGCTGCTGATGTATATATCCATCGGCGTGATTTTTCTCTAAGCCGCTTGGGTTCCTGAGAGGCTACCCCATATAATAATTGGGAGTAAAAATTATTTATTTCAAAAACTCTTTTTGTAGTTGTAAAAACCAATTTGTCGTTTCTTTGAGAATTGGCTAATCAAAAGGTTCCAAAACACTTCCTTGCCTCACTATTACATAATTTTTAAATGATTGCTCTAAATTTGCATTACCATCTCTACACAAAGAGTTGCATGGACGAGTTTTAATGAAATTTTTCACTGAACTAATGAATATTTCTTCACAATGTGAATGAGAAATTTCTTAGACTTCATGAAAAAGCTCCATTATTTTAATAAAACTATTTTTAATGAAATGTTTTTATTAGTCGTATAAAATTTAAATAAATAATATGAACATTTTCATTAACTTATGATGTGCACGTTTTTCATTAAATTTTACCAAAAACCAGGCATAAGTTTCAAGAAAAGTTTAAATGGACGAGCCCAAGTGACAACTCATAGATCTAATGTAAAATGTTATTGATATCATGCAGATAATTCTCTCAGTGTAAGGTAACGTCTGGATCCTTTCCGATTCTACACTCATAAAAATAGTTTAGTGCAACATTTTTTTACACGGATTCTAATTCAGTTGAGCTAAATTTGTCTGTTGTTATCGTTTACATCAGTTATTTAGATAAAGTTATTAGTTATCTTATTTTATTTTATAAGAAGATCATATTTCAGCTGTACTTGAACTGATTTTCCAACCTAATATTTGGTAATTCGTGATTCTCAAATTAACCAGTTAAATTAAACCACAATCGTTTCCAAAACATTTTTTTTTGTGTCTCCTCTTTCAGTCACAATTGTTTCGATTTTTCTTCGAAACGCTTTAGATAAAACTGCACAGAAAAAATTTTAATGGAAGAAAAATATTAAAAATTTTCAGTAAACTTATGAAAGAAACATGTTAGTGTCTACACTTAGAATACTATGTAGGTACACCCCTCTGCAAATGTAGTTAAAAACAAATGAATTTCACTTAAAGAAAGGACGACTTACATTTCAGTTAATTCTACTAATATTGTCATTTGGTTTTTTACTGTTCAAAAAATGAACTAAAATTCTAGTAAAAATTAATCACATCTTAGTAAAAAATAAACAATCATTTATTTTTATTTTTTTTTTTTCAATAACAAAACAATTAATGTAAAATCGTAAAACAGTCATATGATGTGGTTTGTTTTTTAAAATGAAAAAAATTCTATTTGTTCCACAAATGTCTGACATTTACAGTAAAAATAAAGAAGCTGTATTAAAACCTAAGCGACTACATATTTTTAAAGCAGAAGTTTCCTGAGTGTACGTTTTTTGAAATGGTGTGAGAATTACTTCTCTCCAAATCGAGTACAACTCCAATGTATGGATGGGTAGGAGCTTCAAAGTCAGGGGGGGGGGTCAATTGTCAATCATTGTGGGGAATCCAATTATGTCGAGCCTTTTGATCATAGTCGCAATGTGATACTCTAATACTTAGAATGTCGGAAATTCTGGTCTAATATTCCTTTCCCCCCCATCTCAAAATATATTTTCCTGATCTAGCACTACATTAGAAGCATTCCCTAAGTGTAATAAAGTCGCTGCGGAGTGTATTCCAACAAACTAAAATGGCGCATTTCAATATTTATATAATTATGACCGTTAACACAATAGACTCTGCATAAATGCATTCCTGAAGGCCTTCTAATTCTTCACTCCGTTTTATTTACCAGCATTCCAAAATTTATTCATCACTAACACTCTTTGCAATGGCTTTCGTTATCCCTTTAATTTTTTTCTTGTTTCTACTGTGCATTTATTCATTCATTCCTTCATTCACCCGAATACATTGCAAGACAGACAGTATGACTGCTATTTAAAATTTCAATCAAGTCAACTGTGAGTTGAATGCATTACAAAAAAAAATGTTTTTTTTTCAACAAAATGTTAACTTGTTAAAAGGACTCTTTCTCCTTTTAACTTAAATTCAAAGAAGAAAACAAAAAGTGTATAAATTGTGTGTATGTGTGAAACGAGCAAAAAAAAAAAACGTAAGTTACCAAATAAAAAAAAAGAGAGGGAAGTAAATGTGTTTCCTGCAAAATTCAACTCAATTCATTTAATTAAAAGCAATTTTCCACTTTGGACACACTCGGTACGCACAGATTTTTTTAAAAAATATATACAATGCTGTAGCAAATCCAAACATCAGCCATCAACATCAGTAACTGACATAAGGGAAGTTAGCTCTGATGGGTAATTCGGTTTTGATAAAATTGGATTTCTAGAAACAATATAATCATTTCTCGGCTGACGTCATGTGGCCTATGTCATTTGAGGAAATTGATTTGCCACTAAAGTCATTCTTATTAGGTACTCATTTACGCCAACATAACAAATATTAATGTAACATCTGCATCCTTGAAAATAACAAAAATTGGAATCGTATTAATAAGAATGAAATAACTCCTTAATGATCAAGCCAAAGATAGTAATCCACCCATCCATCGACCTCTTGGGATACTTCCCTTATGAGCATGCATTTGCGTATTGGTAGAAAAACTCATCTTGTTGCTGTTGAATGCATTTGATTTTCGTTTTTTTTTCGAAAGTTTATATTTTTTTGGTAGTACTTTTTTTTCCAATGATGTTGATTGTTACTCTTCTTGTTGCAGGTGGGAGTAAATATTTCAATGCTTTGAAGTTGATTTTTTCAAAAAATTTCAGCAGTGTTATCTTTTTACTAAATTGATTCTTTTCATTTAAGTAACAAGTTATTAAATTTCAAACGTGATTTGAAATATTAAAACAATGAAAATAATTATAAAACATTGCTCTTAATGAGAACCAGTAAATTATATATCTTCCATGGAAACAATGGTCAAGATGCGTAACTTATTTATACCCCTCAACAGAGTGCAGAATCTGTGCTAGTTATTTCCCAGCAAAAAATAGTGCTTATCCAGAAGCACTTCCGGAAGTCATTATTTAATAACGAAGCGCTTCTAAAGCATATCCGAAGGCATGATTTTTGTTCGCGATTCCCACTTGATATGTCTCTTTTAAGCAGTGAAAAGCGCTTCTTTCATGTGTTCTTAGAAGCAATATTTAGACAATGAGAAGCGCTTTTGTGTATTTTTACAACATTAATGATTCATGGTATGCATTCTTTATTGCTTCATTGTAAGCATTATTCACTGCTTTCAAAGGAAGGAATTTTGAGAAGCATACAGAATGCCTGCTCTGGTTGCTTTATAGTATGCAAGGCGGTGAAGCGCTATTTTGGAAGCATACAAATGTAGTTACTGCCAGGTTATTTTTTACTGGGCTTAATGTAAATGAGCTTTCAGTGTTGCGTTCTTACTCTTTGCAAATTAACCATTTCTTAGTTTCAAACTTCAGTGCTTACACTCATAATAATAAATGCTACAATAAGATAAAAATGTCAATACAACGAAATCTTTTGTAAACTGAACAATTTATATCAAGCTTTTTCTGAAATTTCTTCTTAAAATTACATTACTCCATCAATTCAAATTTTGCAGCTTCCGGATCGTAGCAATGTCTCTATAGTTCATGACACCCCCAGAAGTAGTGAAGTTGCCATCTTGCTTTCGTCTCCCCACCCGCTATATCCACAATCAATGTTCCAGAGGAACAGAGATATTTTGTATTATCATTTTCCCATTTAACATGAGGCCATTTCTTAGACTTTTATTATCTAACTCGTTTTCATTACCCAAATATGGCGACGCATATGACTAAACTAATTCAATCAGTATGGGAAATGGTGGGTATGATTTATACCAACCAGAAATAAAAAATTGACCTTTTTCGACTATCAAGGTACCAAATTTTTTTTTTTATCTAAAATTTTGAGATATATTTCAAATTTGCAAAAAATATTGATCTGCAAAGAATTTCCGAAATACATTAATTTTTGTTTATATACAAGTTTTTTCGATCGTATTCAAGTTTGCCGAAAATATAACTCTAGACGATGTAAAGGCCTGCTTACTAATCCGAAAGTAGTCATGTTTAGAGTTTTAAGGACAATTTACACGTTGCCCTTTTTGTGTACTCTTTTCCAGACACAAAATGTAATTTCAAAATAGAATATTAAAAATATAGCTATTCCTATCACCAATTCTGAATTCACAATAATATTCAGGGGTATTCGACGTGTAAACCACTATTACCATAGTTATGAACAACGACTTTGAAGTCAGTAGCCAAAGGAAATAATTTGAATATGTCTGCATATTTTGCTTTTAAGTATTTTTTGATTTTTTGTTGAATGTTACTTTTTTAAAACATTTAATTAAAATATTTCATATTTTGCTATTAAAGACACATTTTATGATTATATTACAAATTTCTTTTTGCATTTTGCTGAAAGAAAAAATATTTGTGTTTAACGTTTTACTTTTCTTAATATTTATATACGTTTCTAACTTCCTAAAACATACTTGGCGTATGAGTTATATTATCAGTTTAATTAAAATTACGTATACGTATCCTTAAAGAGTAAACTTACTAAAATAAGTTTTTTTTTTCGTTTTAATAATTGTAATTAAAAAAAAAATTATTACTAGAGACCACATTAGAAAAGTAGGGGGATTCTGGGTGAAATAGTAACAAACTTTTTCTAGGCCTTTTAATAACCACCCAATGTAAAAAATTACAGTTATATTAGTTTATTGTTTTATATACATCGAGATTATTTTTATGTTATTTTCAATTTATAACGAGCTTTCAACCTCCGTATATTTACAAAAATAAAGCAAATCCAACATATTAGCTAGGTTGATACTAGTATTTCGATCTGGCTAAGATCTCATCAGAACCCGAAGTTTTAGAAAAGCTAGAGCCTATATAATAGGCAGAACTTTAACAAAAAACCTATTAATAATCAATTTTGCTCCATTCTTGTCTTCTTAGTAATCAACCACGTGGTTAGGTCTTCTCCTAACAAGCATCATGACGTTACTAAACTTTGAAGACCAAAAATGTTCTATTTATATAAAAAATTTTTAGTGTGTACTCTTGGCTCAAGTAATATTTTTTACAGTTATATTAGTTTTTTGTTTTTATATACATCGAGATTATTTTTATGTTATTTCAATTTTATAACGAGCTTTCAACCTCCGTATATTTACAAAAACAAAACAAATCTAATATATTAGCTAGGTTGATACTAGTATTTCGATCTGGCTAAAGATCTCATCAGAACCCGAAGTTTTAGAAAAGTTAGAGCCTCCATAATAGGCAGAACTTTACCAAAAAACCTATTAATAATCAATTTTGCTCCATTCTTGTCTTCTTAGTAATCAAGCACGTGGTTAGGTCTTTTCCTAACAAGCATCATGACGTTACTAAACTGTGAAGACCAAAACTGTTCTATTTATATAAAAAAATTTTAGTTTGTACTCTGGCTCAAGTAATATTTTTTACAGTTATATTAGTTTTTTGTTGTTATATACATCGAGATTATTTTTATGTTATTTTCAATTTATAACGAGCTTTCAACCTCCGTATATTTACAAAAACAAAGCAAATCTAATATATTAGCTAGGTTGATACTAGTATTTCGATCTGGCTAAAGATCTCAATCAGAACCCGAAGTTTTAGAAAGCTAGAGCCTATATAATAGGCAGAACTTTAAACAAAAAACCTATTAATAATCAATGTTGCTCCATTCTTGTCTTCTTAGTAATCAACCACGTGGGTTAGGTCTTTTCCTAACAAGCATCATGACGTTACTAAATTTTGAAGACCAAAAATGTTCTATTTATATAAAAAATTTTTAGTGTGTACTCTGGCTCAAGTAATATTTTTTACAGTTATATTAGTTTTTTGTTTTTATATACATCGAGATTATTTTTATGTTATTTTCAATTTAATATTTTTAATATTTTTTATAATTTTTAGAGAAAAACATTATTCTTCTTCTTAACCTCAGCCTTTCAAAAGTAAAAAGCATGGTTATTCTTAGAAGATCAAATCTTTAATTACCGGAAATTATAATATTTTTTTGAGTGTTTTAGGCCACTACAGTCTCTTTAGCCTTATAATTGGTTGAAACATGTTCATTCTGTTTTTTGTATTTGGTTTCACAATTCATCATGAAAAACACAAAATTAGCAATTTGGTCAATAATTTGGCTGTTTTAGAAGTTCTCGGCCTCCAATTAGGGTCTACCAAAAAAGTTTGTTCGGCAATTTTTTTTCAATTATTTTTATTATATTATATTATTTTTTTTTGTATTAATTAATAATCATATAATTACAAATTATATAATATTACCGTAACCGACCACTAGCTCTATGGCCTTCGGCGCTTTGTATCGAAAACAGACCGGTGCATCTGGTAGGAATCGAACCCACGACCCCCGCACAGATAAGCCACCACGCTACCAACTAGCCTACCGGGACGCACTTATTTATTATATAATGGTTCTTTAACAAATCTGCATAATATGAAAGAAAAATCCGAAATAAACGGTAAAAAATGAACTAGTTGAAATTTAACCGTTCATTTGGGATTTTCGTTTATACTGTGAGATTTGTCAAACATACAATTGACCAATATATCGTAACAAATATCAATCATTGAAAAAAAATTGTCAAACAAACATGTGAACTAAAGGAAAGAACTAGTTCAATAAATACAAATGAACGAAATGAACTATGAATTTAAATGCCCAACTCTACCAAAATTTGTCATTGAAATCTAATTAAAAGAAAATATTTACAAGTTTGGGTAGAATGATTTTGGTCTACTTTTGGCAAATTTTAATTTGAAAATTTTTAAATTGTCTAAAGGCATCGTTGTGGCACTATGGTACCAACTAAATCAAAAAATTTTTACCATATCTTTTGCTATTGTGGATTCAATACAGTACTTCGCTTAATTATTGTTTGGAATTCTGAGGCTTTCATAGCGGAAATAATGTGGACTTAATATTTTTGGATAATGGAACCATATCCCATTTTAATATTGTTCACTCAACTTTGTTTATTGCATAGATATTTGCCAGGAAATCTGTACATTCATTTGGAAGTCAAAGAAAATTCGAATGCCAAGCCCTGCTAATTAGATTTAAGATCCTGTTTCCATCTTTGTCTTCGAATCGTCCATTATAATTCTTCTTTTATGTTTCTTTTTTAATTACATAAATTATACATTACATATGTTTCTAATTTTTTACTACATTTGTGGTTCATATATCAGTCCAAAACATATGACAATGTTTAGGGTGGAATTTAATAAAATGTAGACGTAATTATATATATACATACATATTAGGGCGGGGTCGATTTGTAGGGAGGCAAAAAAAATCGCTCAACTAACAAAGAAAATCGTATTATAAGGGATCAAAATAAGAAACTTTGCCGAAGGAACCATACCTCTAAAACGAAGTCTGATGTCGCGACTTTTGACCCGTAGGCTGAAAATTTGAAAAACGGCTTCTTTGATATTTCAGAAAGTAGGAGGAATCTCTCCAAGATTATGGGAGCTACTTCTTTTCCGGGAGACGCGCTACGCAGATTAATGTATAAATCATCATTCTAGGTGACCGTTAAGGGGGTTAAAATTTAAGTTGAAAGAGGGCATTTTTAGGCCGTGTTTTTATAGCAAAATGTACAAATCTCCGGATAGAGATATTTCAGAAAGTAGGAGGAGTCTTTCCAAGATTAGGGTCTCTATGTATTCTCCGGAAGACGTTCTAGCAGATGAATTTATAATTATATTCGATTGGGTTTGGATTCGAGTTAGGGCACTCTAAATGGGTCAAAGATGGGATTTTTCAATTGACCCTACGGGTCAAAATGTCGGGACATCAGAATTCGTTTTAGAGGGTTCCTTGGCAAAGTTTCTTATTTTGATCCCTTGAATACGATTTCCTTGTACGTTGAGCGTATTTTTAAATCG
>CM037854.1:196024241-196081216 GCA_021234595.1 Delia radicum
ATAGTGTTTATAATTTTTAGAGAAAAACGTTTTTTCTTTTTCTTAACCTCAGCCTTTCTAAAGTAACATTTTTCAAAATATATTCGAAAGATGCTTGTTTAAGCATGGCTATTTTTAGATGATCAAATCTTTAATTACGGGAAATTATGATTTTTTTTTTGAGTGTTTTTAGGCCACTACAAGCTCTTTAGCCTTAGAATTGGTTGCAGAATTCATCATGAAAACACACAAAATTAGCTATTTGCCAATAAGTTGGCTGTTTTAGAAGTTCTCGGCCTCCAAATTAGGGTATACCAAAAAAGTTTGTTTGGCGATTTTTTTTTTTTAATTATTTTTATTATACAATGGTTCTTTAACAAATGTGCATAATATGAGAGAAAATCCGAAATAATCAGTTTTAACCGTTCATTTGGGATTTTCGTTTATACTGTGAAGAATTGTCAAACAAACAATTGACCAATATATCGTAACAATATCAATCATTGAAAAAAAATTGTCGAAAAAACATGTGAACTAAAAGAAAGAACTAGTTCAATAAATTCAAATGAACAAAATGAACTATGAACTTGAATGCCCAACCCGACCAAAATTTGAATGATTTTGGACTACTTCTGTAATTTTTAATTTGAAAATTTTTTAATTATCTAAAGGAATCGTTGTAGCACTATGGTACCAACGAACTCCAAATTTACCAATAAAAAAGTACAATTATACCATTTTTAGTATTGGTGGATTCAATGCAGTACTTCGATTTATTATTGCTTGGAATTCCAAGGCTTTCATAGCGACAATACTGTTCACAAAATATTTTTGGATAATGGATCCAAATGCCATATTAATAGTGTTCACGCAAATTTGTTTATTGCATAGATATTTACCAGGAAATCTGTACATTCGTTTGGAAGTCAAATGAAAACTCGAATGGCAAGCCCTCCTAATAGATTTAAAATACTGTTTCGATCTTTATCTTCGAATCGTCCATTGGAAGTTTTCTTTTATGTGTTTTGAATTACTTAAATTACACATTATATTTGTTTTTAATTTTACTACATTTCTGTTTCGTTTGATCAACAGCCAAAAACAAATGACAATATAAGTTGAATTTAATGAAATGTAAGTCGTCATTTTTTCAAGTGAAAAAAACAAAAAAAATGTCATTTGTTTTTAAATACATTTGCAGCGGTCTTTACCTATAAAATATTGTAAGTGTACAAAACTATAAAAAATATAGCTATTTTAGAACGATAGTAAGTTAGCACTTAAACTGTGTATTCCATTGCAACCAAATTAGTTTCTACTGTAACCAAAATTAGATCTTAACAGTTCAATATACTAAAACTATCGCCGATATATACACATACATATATATATTAACGATTTTGAAAACTCTATTTGTTCATCACGAGAAAACAATCTCAAAAGGGCGTATAATTCAGAAATCTTTTTTAGTTACTATAGTCTAAAATGGATGTATGTATTAGGGAATTGGTATTGTCGTAGTATTCGAATGATGCAAAATTTCATAAAATATTGAGATAACATGGTAAAATACATTAATTATTTAGTTATTTTTAAAATTATTTTTATTCGTTATTCGTTCGATTTAACGAATAAGTAAAAAATTGTATACTCCATTAAAATCAACGAAGCCGAAATATTTAGGATCTGTTTTAGGTACTCTTGTTGTATTTTTCGAGTTGCGCAGTGTTATTTTTATTATTTTTGAATAGGTTGAAACCACATGAGGCTTTTTTGTACTTTAAACGATATACCATTTTCAAAAAAGTTTAGTCCAAAGTGAAACCCCTTATAAGCTTACCAATTTAGGTAAGCTCGAAATTTTCCATAGTCATTTCCCTTGTCAAATAGACATGTTCATTTCTTACGGAATTTATTGCCTTCGCCCTAAATCTTCGGTTCAACAAAAGCGCCAATTGTTTTAAGAAATTTCCCCTGATCTAGAGCCTACAATTGTCAGAATAGATGACCACTTTTTTGAGAGGCCATCCACACACAGTAAAAAATATAGATAATTTCCAACTGAAATTCGGTTATTACGTCTCAAATTCGGTTATTATGAATTTCAGTCGGTTGGCAAAACATGACGTTTATTTTCACAACAAAGTTCGGTTAATTCAACTGAATTTTAGTTGCAACACCCAAATATTCAGAAATCTAATGTGAATATCATTGTACTAACAGAATATGTTAACATTGAAATACAATTCAATTTGGTTTTCAATTTATTTCTCTGTGTGCAGTGATTCAATAATGCTGTTGTTCACAAAGTTCCAAGGAAGAGGAAATTTTTGTTAGAACAATACAACACCTAACTACAACATTTAGCACACCCAAATATATTTGTCTTGCATTCATATTTACGATTTAATGATATTTAAAAGTAGCTCCAAAATTTTCTTTAATAATTCTGCTTACTTCATTCTTAATCTATTACTTTTCTTATGACTTCCAAACAAATTTTGGAATGCTTTTGTTTTGATTTATAACTTCACTTAAAAACCTATTCAAAACCCATGGAAAATATTTCATCTTTCTTCTGCTGTCATAAAGTAAAAAGACAAATGTTTTGTATCCTTCGTATGTACAAAACTTTAAGTTGCCCAAGTTAAGAGTGGACACATTCAACTGCTTTGAAAGTTGTATTGGAAGGAAGCAAAATATAAAACAATAAAGAAAGTTGGATTAAAAAAAAACGTACAATACAACATGAATTGCAATGCTTTTACATTAAGAAAAATCCATATTTAGTAAATGTTGGATAAACAGTTTTTTTTTCTGTGTGCAAATCAGTTAGTGGAAAAAATGTCTTCACAAATCATAATTTTTCTTTCTTTTCTATTAATGCAGTTTAAGTTGAGGTCAATGTGGCAGCAATGAACAAGGGCATACAAATATTTAAATATTTGAATATGAAAATTGTAGGTTAATTGGATGATAATTTTAAATATGGATTGAAAATGGTAGCTGACAAAGTTTCGTAGAGAAAACTAAAATCGTATTTAAATTAAAATATTTGTTAATTCAATTAAAAGTTTAATTGAGTGCGGTCCTATTAAGGAAATTGAAGTATCAGTTTAAAACATTTATAAATATATGTATTTACATACAATAACATGCATTCAATAATTTATATAATTATATATGTTTGTGCGCCCCGGTAGGTCGTGGGTTCAATTCCCACCAGAGGCACTGGTCTGTTTTCGCTACAACGCGCCGAAGGCCATATTAGCTAGTCCTCGGTTATAGTATATAATTAAAAAAAAAAAACATAATATTTATATATAATAATGCATGATTATATGTAAGCGTTTTACACGTATATTTTTATTAAAAATAATATAAAAATTATATTAAAAATTACTTAAATTTAATCTTAAAATATATATTTTTTTTTTTTTTTTCTTTATTTAAACAATATTATAAAAGTAATACAGTTTAAGGTTGTACTACGACTAGTCTATATAGACTAACTAGTAGTTTATTTCTAATTGCTAAATTAACAATAATTAGGTACATAAAAAGTACAGATATAAAAGTTTAGTTATAAAACTTAATCTGGTGCAAATCGACCAATTAGGTCATGTGGTTTATAGCGATTAAGCCTTCTAGGTAATCCCGAGATGTTTAATATATTCGGAATTCCTTCGTTGGGATGACTCAATAATCGAAGATTATGAGCCTCAGCGTTACGCCTTATCTCTTCATGTATTGTACTTATTTTTAAGTCACGATGAATGTCGGCATTTCGAACATACCATGGGGCATTAACAATATTTCTAAGGACTTTATTTTGAAATTTTTGAATTTGTTGTATTGTAGAATTTTTTGCGCATCCCCAGACTTGGATTCCATAAGTCCACACTGGTTTTAAAAGCTGTTTATACAGCATAAGTTTGTTGTGTATAGAGAGTTTGGCTCTTCTTCCTAATAGCCAACTCATTTTTCTGTATTTTATCTCTAGTTCATTTTTTTTAATTTTGACGTGTTCTTTCCAATGAAGTTTTGTATCCAGCGTCATACCTAAGTATTTAGCCGAGTTTGCAAATGGCACTTCAATGCTGTTGATAAAAATTGGTAAATGAGCTGTTTTTTTGTAGGTAAAGTTGATATGGATGGATTTGGAACTATTTAATTGTATGCCCCATTTTTGTGTCCATAGTTGTACATCATCAAGAGCTTTCTGTAGTTTTTCGGTTTGCAATCATGTTGTTCGGGCCTGTTGACAATATTACCGTGTCATCCGCAAAAGTGCCGACTACACAATTTCTGTTTACTGGCATATCATAGGTATACAAAAGATACAAAATAGGGCCCAGTATACTACCTTGTGGTACGCCTGATCTAATAGGATAAAGATTTGAGTACTCGTCTTCTAGCTTTACTCGGAAAACTCTTTCTTCTAAATATGATTTTAATAATTCGCAGTAGTGCTTGGGTAAAAGTAAATTTAGCTTGTAAATCAATCCGTCATGCCATACACCATCGAACGCCTTTGCAACATCTAAGAATACGGCTGAACAAATTTCTTTTTTTTCTAAGGCGATTTCAATCGAATGAGTTATTCTATGTATCTGTTCGATTGTCGAATGTTTCTCGCGAAATCCGAATTGGTGATGAGGTATTAGACCTTTAGTGTGAATTATTAATTTTAATCTTTTGCAGATTAATTTCTCAAACAATTTACCAATTAACGGCAATAATGAAATAGGTCTATAAGAACTAACTTCTTCAGGGTTTTTTCCTGGCTTCTGTATCATTATGATCTCAGCCACTTTCCATATGCTTGGAAAATAGCTTAGTTTTATAGCTGCATTAAATATTGTTGCAAGATTTGCAATTGCCTTATGCGGTAAGTGTTTCAGTAGATCTGCAGTTATTAAATCATAACCGGGAGACTTTTTAGATTTAAGGGATTTGATTTCCTTTTTTACTTCTGTGACTGTTACATTTGAAATATTTTCACAGTCATTGTTTATTACCACACCTAGCTCTTGTTTATCAGCAAGGTCATTGGTAAAAATGGTACTTAGATAATCAGCAAATAAATTAACCTTTTGTAAATTCGTTCTTGCCCAAGTTCCATCGATTTGCCTAAGAGCTGAGTTTGTACGAGTTGATTGCTTAAGCTGCTTTGTGGCCTTCCAAAGAGAATAGTCAGTTTTGCTGTCATATGTTAACTCCGATAAATACTGATTAAGATTTTCGTTTTTGTAAACTTTTATTTGTCTTCTCAGTTTTTGAGTAGCATTATTAAGTACAGTTTTGTCACGGGGACATCTGGTCTGCTGCCATTTTTTTCGAAGTTTTCGTTTAATTGCTATAAGTTCGCGGATTTTTGGAGGGTAGGATATTTTATTTTGAAACCCTTTCATTTGAGGGGTGCAATTCCATGCAGCCTCTTGAATTAGTGACGCAAGGTCTTGTACGTCTTTTTCTAAATCTTCAGATGTAGATATATGTGATAAGGTCTTAATATTTTCGTTTATTAATAATTTGTAATAACTCCAATCAGTGTGCTTATTTGATAATGTTGGAATCGGTGTTTTTTTACGAACTCCGCAGTTTAGAGTTAAGTATATTGGTGAATGGTCTGAGCTCAAGTCGAACCCTTCTTCTATATCCAGTGAGAGTTTAGATATTTTTCTGGTTATAAAAAAATCAATTAAATCTGGCCGCTTTTTTCTATCTGTTGGCCAATATGTAGGAGAACCAGTCGAGATGCATTCACTACCTGTTGCTTGTAAGGCTTCAAACAAACGTCTGCCTTTCGTTGTATTTAATCGGGATCCCCAATATACATGTTTGGCATTAAAATCGCCTCCCATTATAAACTTATACTTATGTTTGTTAATAAGTTCCATATACTGTTCGCAAGTAATATTATGTCTTGGAGGGCTGTAGACTGATGTGAATGATGTGTATGCGTTATTTGTTGTTATTGTTATGGTTGTGGCTTGGAATTCATCTTTGCAAATTTTTTCTTCTTCATAATGAGATATATTGAATCTTACCAAGATTGCACTGCCACCTCTTGCATTATTGCTTGGGTGGATTGTATGATATACGTTATAGTTATCAACTCGTATATAGCTTTCTTTTGTAAAATGAGTCTCGCTTATAAGGCAAATGTCGACGTTTTGTTTACAAGTATGGCTAAAAGTTCAGTTTTATGTTTTTGAAGTCCGTTAGCATTCCACTCCATAACTCTGATTGATGGTTTCATTAATAATTTATGTTTTGTTCTAATGCAATAAGGCGATCTTCAATACTTTTATTGAATGTTTCTAGGTGTTCTAATTTTAATAAAATCTTTTCCAGAGTTTTTTGGTCATCAACGTGTTTTGTTTTATTACCTCCATTTGACTTAACCATATCTGAGTAAGATTGTTTTGTATTTGATTGAATTTGTTTTGACTGCATATTCGGATTTAGTGAGTTGTTATTTATTTTAAAATTTTGACTTGGTTGTATATTTTGATTTAATTGTGAAAATCTATTTTTTTGTGGGTTTAAGTTTGTAGGTTTGTTTCTAGTTTTATTTCTTAACTTTTGAAGCTCTTTGGCTACAACACATCCTCTATAATTTGCAGGATGTTTTTCTCCACAATTGCAACATTTTGGATAGACAATTGCTGGTTTGTCGCAGTTTTTCGTTTCGTGTTTACCTGTGCACTTTACACATCTTGGGGGTTTAGAACAATAATTTTTTGTGTGGTTGTATGATTGGCAATTTTTGCACTGTGGAATGTACTTTGAAGGCCTAATCGGCTCTATAGTAACAAGGGTATTTAAAATTTGCTTAATTTCATAGAGTTTGTTAACGTTTTCTGAATTATCAAAAGTTAAAACAAACATATCTAGCGGATCTTTTGTTTTATATTTTAGTTTCATTGATGCACTTAAAATATTAAAACCTTGATTTTTAAGATCATCGATTATATCATTAGGCTCACAGGTGTGATGTAGATTTTTTACTAAAACTCTTATTGGCCTATTTTGTTTGTCTTCATATGTATGCCACAACATTTTGTTTTCATTGAAAATTTTAGTAATTTCTCGATAATCATCACTAGCAAAAGTGTTTATTTTATATGTGTTGTTATTCATTACCTTAACGGTAAAATTATTTTTAACTGTCTTTTTAATAAGACTATAAAGATCATTAAATTTGATATTAACGGTAACCATTACAGGTGGAGGTTGTAAAACTTTCTTCGCTGTTTGATTTTCAACATTATTTTGTATTATCTGCACCGGATGAGACTGAGTGACAATTTCTGGCGACGGCTTAGGGTTTCTCTTTTTGTTAGCTTTTTTATTTTTGATTACAATCCATTCAGTTTCTCGGGCCATATATGAAAATATTTTTTTTTGGATATAATTAAATCCAAGTGGATCTAAATTCATCCCATCCATCAGGACCTTAAATGAGATAATGATATTTTTGTATACCCTATTTTGAGATCAATTTTGTTCTAACTTAATCCGGTAATATATTTAAGGGATATAATCGGATATTACTGGTTACCTTAATTTTGAGATAAACTTGGATAAGAATAAAAATCGATCTATGTCAAATGTTTTTATTTTTTTTTTTTTATTTTATTAATTAATAATCATATAATTACAAATTATATACTATTACCCTAACCGAGCACTAGCTACTATGGCCTTCGGCGCGTTGTAGCGAAAACAGACCAGTGCCTCTGGTGGGAATCGAACCCACGACCCCGCACTGATAAGCCAGCACACTACCAACTAGCCTACCGGGGCGCACTATGTCAAATGTGATCTGATGTTTTATTTGAGATATAACTTCTTTTTTTAACGGGCAGGTAAAGTTTAAAATGTAATTTTTTTTTTCTTATTATTTTTTAAATACTCTACTATTAAAAATTTTATTTAAATTGCAAAAACAAAAATCAATAAAATTGTGGAAAACAATCGCCAAAATTTGGGGAAAAGTGGACAAAAATTAAAAAAAAAATCCGAAATGTGAGAAAATCACCAAAATTAAAAAAAAAAAAATTAAAATGAAAATTATTCAAGTCCGAGGCCATACTCTATATTTCTTTATTAGGATATTGTCCTAACAAATAATCTATAGAGTTTTTGTTTTCAAATTTATTAATTGCCCACTTTCAAGAATTTCTAAGTTCCCATCATCAGAGTACGTTTTGAAAGAGGCAACAATCCCATGCAAAACATCCAGCATTCATATAAACTAGTTTTCTCACTAAATGAGAACTAATATATGAGTTTGAAGTTAAGGATTATCACCATTGATCTAAAAATAAATTGAAAGCTTGCTTTTGTGTGTGTGTAAGTTCTACCTTTAGTAGATATTCAATACACGTTTTTTGGTTTTTTTCCTTTTTATTTGTACACTTGTTTTTAAAAACAAAATGTACGGGGGGAGTAGTAAACAAGACCGTACTTTGCCTTCTATACAAGTTTGATATAATTTTTATTAAAAATAAAAATTATGTATTTTCGACCTTTAATTGTGCAATGATGTGTCCGTAAAATTTTTCAATAAAAATGTTTACTTCTTCTTCTTCCTCTAAAGAGACTAACTAAAGAAAATGAAAATTGTTCTAGGCCATATTCTATATTTATTTATTAGGATATCATTGCACAATTAAAGGTCGAAAAAACATAACTTTCATTTTTAATAAAAATTATATCAAACTTGTGAATTGCAAAAGTTAAAAAAAAAAAATTGTCAGAATTTGAAAAAATTTAACAAAAAATCGCTAAAATTGATTAAATTAAGAAAATGCCAAAAGTGAAAAAAATTTTTAAAATTTTGAAAAAATATCACTTAAATTGAAAAATTAAACAAAATACAAAAAAAAATTAAATTTTGGAGAATTTTTTTTCAATTTTGGCGATTTTGTTTTAAATTAATTTTTGCAAAATTTTTTTGAATTATGGTATTTTTGTAAATTTTTCATTTTGTTGTTATTATGGGTTATAAAAACTGGAAATTTTGTGTGCAATTAAATATTTAATAGATATGATTAAATGTTTTACTTTTAAATTTAAAAAATTAAAACCAAAGTTTATTTTTCGATCTTTTATATTTTTTTTTAATAAATAAACATTGCACGGTTTTTTGTTTAACAAAAAACAAATGATCTTGAACTAGAATGCTCACATTATAAAATATGATTAATCTTTTAATCAAATTGAGTTTGAAATCAAACAAAAGTTTAATTGAAATATTATTGACATTTTTCTGTGCAAGAAATAGGGTCATCGGAATGTTTTCTTGGAAACAGTTTTCATAACCAAACTATATTATTGTTCCACATGCTTCTTTTATATCTTCACAGTTCTACAAGGTGGGGCAAAAATAACCTTCCGATGTTTTTTGGCTGTAATTTAAAAAAAAAAATGAAAAACTTTGATTCTTCTTGTGGATTATTTTTATTTGGTATTTTAGATTTTTTTACATCAAGTCGAGAATATGATGTCATGTAAATGGCCGCCGCCACAGTTGATTGTCATTTGAGCCCTTTTTATGGCATTTTCCATCACTTTGGCCAAAACTTCCGGCGATAGGTAATCACATTCTTGACGGATATTGTCTTTAAGAGCTGCAAGAGTCTGAGGCTTGTTGGCATAAACCCGCGACTTCAAAAAGCCCCACAAAAAGAAGTCTGGAGCGGTCAAATCAGGCGATCTTGCTGGCCAGTGCAAATCGCCAAAACGGGAGATTAGGCGCCCGGGAAATGCATCCTTCAGCATATCGGTTGTGCCACGTGCAGTGTGTGCCGTTGCACCGTCCTGTTGAAACCACATGTTTTCCAATCCCAATTAATCAAGTTGCGGCAAAAAGAACTCGCTGATCATTGCTCTGTAACGCTCACCATTCACAGTAACCGTTTTCGAAGAAAAAAGGTCCGATGACTCCTCCAGCGAAAACAGCACACCATACAGTGACTTTGAGCGGGTGTAATGGCTCTTCGTGGGTTACACGCGGATTTTCAGTGCCCCAGAAGCGTAAATTTGCTTATTTACGTACCCGCTAAGATGGAAATGGGCCTCATCACTCATGATTATTTTTGATGAAAAATCATCTTCCTCTTGGTGGTGATTAAGGATGGCTTGAACGTATGTTACACGCGATTGGCGGTCAGCAGCTAACAGCTGATGCACCGTCTGGACTTTGTACGGAAACATCTTCAAATCTTGTACCAAAATTCGCTGTAAAGACCGTCGACTGATACCCATTTGCGTGGCACGTCGTCTGGTCGATGTCGACGGCGCTTCCATGACATCCTCGGCTACAGCAGCAATATTCTCTGCAGAACGGCTACTCCGGGGTCTGCCACGCCTGGCAGCATCTCGTGTTGTGCCAGTCTCTTCGAGGCGAGCGGCTAAACGTCGCAGTGTTTCACCAGTAGGCGTTGGACGGCCAGGAAATCTGCGACGAAATTCACGTTGTGCCAAAGTCACCGACCGATTATTGGTCAAATAAATAGTCACCAATATTCCGCGTTCTGGAGCATTGTAGCGTAATATTGTTTATTAACGTGTATTTCGCATGTGTTTACTACACAAATGTCAAAACAGAACTGACATTAAGGGCCAATCGCAAAATTTATAGCATTTTCTGATAGGAGGATTACTTTTGCGCCACCTTGTATATAGTCAATACCCAGCAAAAAATAACCTCGATTGGGTAAGGAGTAACTACATTTGTATGCTTTCAATAGAAAAATTTTTTCTTAGAAACATTTTTCATAACCAAACTTATTAATTCCTGAAGATGCTTGTTCCACCTGCTCCTTTTATATCTTTACAGTTCTATATAGTCAAGACCCAGCAAAAGTTACCTTGATTTGGTAAAGAGTAACTACATTTGTATGCTTTCAATATAGCGCATAACCGTCTTACATACAATAAATCAATTGCGAAGCCATTTTGTTGTGCTTCCCTGAATGCATTCTTTTGAAGCAGTAAATAATTCATGCAATGAATCAGTATAGAATACATACAATGAAGCATTAATATTGTCAATACACAAAAAAGCGCTCTCATTTCCTACGAAGGCATGAACTTATTGGTTCTTAGAGCACATGAAGGATGCGCTTATCACCTGATGAAAAGAGACATACCTAGTGGGTCATCGCGATAAAAAATCATGCCTTCTGTAATTGTTTCCGAAGCGCTCGGTATTTAAATAATGCCTTCCAGAACTGCTTCTGGGTAAGCACTATTTCTTACTGGGTAACAATTGAACAAATCGATTAAACTCATAATAACAGTTATTCCAAAACAATATAGTTTTCAATTGACCATTTTATAATTGGATGATTTTTTTGGAAATTATTGGTTTTCAAACAAACAAATTCATTCAATATAAGAAAATAAAACAAAATATGATGCCGATGATGATGGTGATTTTTTTTTTTCTTTTTTTTTTGATATTTTTGCAAATGGGCGCCAATTCAGCCGCAACTAATGGTTGTTGTTTTGGCACCCTTTCGTATTTATACAATAGAAATATATTAGATTTCTAACATACCATATACACCTTTTTGCATGAGTGGTACGTACAAATAAATGTACATTTCGATGTCCAATTCTAAACACAGATGATGGCAACTATAACTGGGACATACGAACCGGAAAACTATTCAACAACATCAATTGAAACAACTGCAAAAAAGGGTGCGAAAATTGTATGATAGTATTTTTTATTTTAACGAACAATAAGATAAAAATAAAATGAGTGAAATTGAATCGAATGAATGGCCCACTAAACATCAACACTAACATTCATATGAGCATGTATAGTAGGGAGAAATTTATTTTTTTTTGCTAAATTTAGCACAGAAGGAATCCAAAAGGATTAAAATTTAATTCTTAAGGTATATTGCACTAGCTGAATTTTTAACTTCTTGAGAACTGGTTGTAAAACAACAAATTTGTAACCAGTTCTACAATTGGTAGTTTGTGTTTGAAAAGTACACTCACAATATTTTTCCTGTAAAGACTAATGAATATTCACATTAATTAATAGAAAATCAGTTTAAAAAGGGACTACTTACTTTTCGTTTAAAACACTTGAATTTTTAGTTTACTTTCAACTGCTAAAAAGTTAATTGAAAAAATCAATACAAACAATAGATTGTTTTCGTTTATTTTAATACTCAATATAATATAATAACTTTTTGTTTTAAATAGAAAATTGTAACTGAATATTTTAACTATTACCGAAAGTCCGTTTTTTTTTTTGTTTATTTTGTTCATTGAATAACAGACAGAAAGTAAAAAAATATATTTCTTTGGTAACACTAGTTTACACCGAAAATGTGCATTTGCTGAGAGGTAATTTTCCTTATGTATTTTCTCCCGCTGAATTCGAAAATCAATGTTAAATTTTTTTTTATGAAACAGTTTTTGAAATATTGTAAATTTTTAAATTTTTCGACCATTTTTCACTTGACAAATCATATCTCGAGCTATAAATGTCCGATTGGGTCGGATTTGGTACCCAAGGTATATGCAAGGTATTGAGATGACGTACAAATATGTATAATCAGATTTTTGATTGGTAAAGCGGTTCAAAATATATCGTTGAAAATAGGGCAAATTTTCAAAAAAATCATATTATACAGTTATTCTATGCGGACAAAAAAGTACAATCGTTAAAAAAAGACGTCTCGTTTCTCATCATGTACGTACAGATGATACTTTTACGTAAGAACTAAGACCAACCAGAATAAAATCGACCGACAAATGACAAAGTTATAAGCAATTGAGTGAATAAATACAAATTTCATATTTTCCGAATATTTTATTCTTTTCTACAATTTATTGGGTTTAAAAGTTAAATTATAATTTAACTGTATATTTCATTGAAACAACTTCACCGATTAAATTTTTATATAACTGTTGAACTTTTATGGAAAAGTTCTTATTTAAGTCAGTTCTTAAATAAGTTTTTATTAAGTTAGACATTACATTACACCGTGCAACAGTAGTTTTCATACTTGGACAAAACAATATACAAGTGACACTAGAAACCATATGTAGTTTAAAGCCGTTTTTAGTACTTCGCCATCACGTTAAAATTGCATTTAAAAGGACTTTTAATTTAACATTTCAAAAGTAAAACTTGTACTACTGATACAACTTAAGTTTTGGTACCAAATGAAAGGCGAGAACCACTGCTTTAATATTAAAATATTAATTATAATTTTAAAGAATCAAAATTTTAAAAAATGTCCTTTAAAAAATGTAATCCTTTCAATATCCTTTGTGAGGTTTCATAAATTTGTTTAAAGTAAAATCTTTCTGTAGGCTTGAATAAATTGAAAAATATGCCTCATTATCATCAATCTGACATTTTTTTAATTAAATTTACCAAAAACTAATTAAATTTTCTTATACAGGGGGGCCCTAAATGACCGAGGTGGTTTGAGTTTATTATAACTTTTTAGTTATTTTTTTTTTTAATGAAGAATATTTTTAATTAATTTATGAAAAAGTATATCTCGCAAGTGGTGGCCTTTTTCTGTTTAGCATATTTGTGCTCTTTCCAAAACATTTTCCATAATTTTTCGCAAAACTTCAGATATTATGTTGTTTATTTCGTTGCGTATGTTGTTTTTTAATTGCTGAATAGTTCTAGGCTTATTAATATAGACTTTTCCTTTCAAATAACCCCAAAGAAACAGTCTGGAGCATTTAAATCCGGTGAACGCGGAGCCCCAATTAAAATCGCTTGCACGAAAAATAATTCATTCGCCAAAGATGCAGCGTAAAAGAGCCATTGTGTCCTCCACAGTGTGCGCTGTGGCTCCATCCTGTTGAAAACATACTTACGGATGGTTTTCCACGGCTAGAATTAAAAATTTTTCCAACATTGTCCGATATCGAAAAACCCCGTTACCGTAATAACTGAAATATCGTTACACTTAAAATACCGTAATCGAAATAAACGAAAATAGCGTTACCCTTACCGATCGAATCGGTTAACATTCATGGCAAAAAGCCAAAACTTAAGAAACTTTTGAGCCCTATTTCTAAAAAAATATCTAAAACTTTTTTTTTTTTGTCAAAATGCACTACAACTGGTAACTTCAACTTATTCAGCTCTTTAATATGTATCGATTAAGTTGCATTCCTTCACCCAATTCCAAAAAGTGCCCTATGCTGGACCCCCTAATGCTTATAGACACATACATTTCACTTTAAACTAGAATTTTATATGTCTTTTTCGTTTCATGGTACACCACATTCCCCCAGTCTGTAGTAATATATTATTTTTTATTTTATTCTTTAAAACCACAAAAAAATTAAAAAAAACTTATTTTAGTACACAGAAAAACATATCAACCTAAAATATCTAATTAATGATTTGATTTGAATTTAATTTGTTTCTAAACAAATATTTAATTGAATCAATTAATATTTTAATTGACTTTTAAATATATAAATACATATTTTATTTTAGACGCAATTATCATATTATTTTTTCATACACTGTATGCACAAATTAAAACTTTTCAGTATAAAATACCAAATACATTTGAAGTTAACAAAAAAACAAGCACACACACAAACAGACTCAGCATTGCAAAAAACACACATACCAACGAATAGATCACACACTTTTTTGTGAGTAACTATCATATTTTTTTTTTTGTAAAAGTTATTTATAACTTTTTTTTTGTTTTTAATTTTAATAAAAGGTTTAATTGATACTATCATTGCAGTGATAGGTGCAAAATCAATTAATATATTAACTGATTCAATAAATTTTTTAATTGAAACAAATTTTTAGTTTTTTCTGTGTAACTTAAATGAAATGTATACGTTTTGACGAAACGTATACGTTATTTTAATTAAAAAAATAGTATCACTCATACGACACGTAGGTGCTAGGAAGTTAGGAACTTATCTAAAAAAATAGAACTGAATATTAAAAGCCAATGTTTTTGCACTAAAATGCTAAATATACACTCAAATTGAAATATGCAACAAAAAATAAGCACTAAAAACTATGCAAAAAAAAATCACAAAAATATACAATTAAAGCAAAAAAAAAACAATTTTTTTTACAAAATATGCCAACATATGGGAAAATCTACGGAACCGTACATGTCACTCACAATTTTGATTCATATGTGTTAATTTGAGTTCAATTTAAGAACAATATTAAATATTTTTGATGCTATCAGCATTTCTCAGGTAACGAATTCAACCAAAAGGCAACGAATTTAAATTAAATTTTATTATTTATACTATTAATGTGCTATCCTCAATAAAAATCTACACTAATTTACCCTAATGTTGCTTGTAACTTTTGAAAGTTTTCCAAATCTTTTGATATTTAGATATCAGTAATACTATTATTGTGTGTGTGAGTGCTAAATGGATCGTATTATGGGTTTGGCATACAGAGCCATTTAAGATTAAATTTTGTAGCTTTTTATAGATTTTTGGAGCTAAAAGTAATGTAAAAACTAAGGTTATTATCCAGTCGTTTAAGCACTTATCCGATCCTTTAAAAGTGGTGATCTCTATCATATAAGCCAGATTTCAACCTATAATTATTTAAACTGCGGATGTGCTAATCCATTCAAAGTTGAAATTTTAGCGTACTGTGGAGCCAAAAATGATATAAAACTAAAAATTGAAAATGACATAAAAATAATCTCGATGTATATATTTAGAAACAAAAAACTTATAAAATTGAAAAGTCCGATCTATTTAGCACTTTCACATAATGATTGTTATGAAAACATGGACAATGCAAGATATATAGGTATGAATTTAATTTGAAGTTAGCCTTTAATTGATTTTTGAAGAAAAAAAAGTTTTCGGGAATTCAAAGGTTATCTGATCAACTTAGCGTATTCAGATAATAATACTAACGCTGATTTCTACCGTTCAAAACATATTTGACAACATAATTCTTTAAACCGCGGAGATAAGATTTTACCCCGTTATTATTTAAACCGCACATGTGCGATTCCATTTTAAGTTTAATTTTCTTAACTTTGACCTCAATTTCCTCAAAAACCAGATGAGCTAAAAAAATTTGGAAACTAAATTCGGACTTAGAACGGAAATGTTACTCTAAAACTTGTGATCCCGAAAAATGAAAAAATTTAAAAATTTTATAAGCGAAAATTTGAGATTTTTTGTTTATAACTTTTTCAGCACTCAAAAAAATTGATTCACGCGAGCGCATTAATGCTTTTTAATGTATTTTTTGAAATTTTTAATTTTTAAAATTTAAAATCGTACGGTTTTGTAGTTATTCCGATATGCATATACATATTCATTTCTTCGGCCCTAGAATGGGCCGCTAAAAAAATGCGTATCCTTTATTTTTTCTCCTCTATCAGAATTTCATCTAGATCGGAGAAAGCCATCGGGTGACTCTGTTAGTAATTTTTCAATGGATTTTCAAATAAAGAGTGGGTTTAGAGAGAGGGGTGGTTTTATTACCGATTTAAGATTTTTTTTTAAATTAAAAAAATTATAAGAGTTGTGAACTTTGAAAACTTTCCTTAAGAAGATGAACTTTTTCAAAAATTACTAGCAGCAATTGAGAGTAGCAATTGACTACTTAACGATTTGTGGGCTTACGAAGAAAATTTTTTATTTATTAATAAAGGGGTTAATTTGTACATGAAAGTGTATAATAAACTCCACCTTAATAAAAATGTACAATAATTTTAGATTTTATTTTCTAACAACAACCTTAACACACACTCACACTTCATTCAATATTTTATTAAGCGAAAAATGCTTTTTTTTTGGTTTGGCTTGCTTGTGTTTTTTTTTTTTTTTGTTAAATAAGGGGTCAAAATTGTGGATTATTTTGTGAAATTGATTCCGTTTTTTACTTATAGTAAATTTTTTCTTTTATTTCTTTAAAATATTATGTACAAATTCATTACTTTACGATTTACAGATTTGAATAGAGATTTTTGTATACAATTTTACAAAAAAAAAAAAAAACAAAAAGGATATGAGCCACAACACTGTTATTTCTAATGTTGGCCAAAAGCGGTTAGTTTCCATTAAAATATAAATCGAATCAAACATTTTCATACCTCTATAACAATAAAATCTAATGTTATATTATAATTTTTTGTGTTTGTTTGTTATTTTTTCTACAATTTTTGGTCTTCAAATCGACCCTTGAGAATATGCTTCAATGCACTTTTCAAATGTATGATTTTTTTTTGTGTGTTTGAAAAATACAATTTTTGCATAGAAAACTCATTGATTTTCAATGGTCTCAATTGTTTTGTGAAAGTGTTTAGAAAAATTTATGGTTAATATAAATATTTTAAATGTTTTCACTCTTTCCTTTTTTTATGTTTAATAAATTTTTACATTTAATGGGAAATGTTTCATATGGTGTTTTGTATGTGATTAGAAGGGATCATTAAACTTAATAGTTGTATTGTAAAATTCAGCTTATATTTTATGATGTTAAGTGTCGATTTTGTAGTGTTATTCAGTTCACTGCAAGCTTAAAAACACTATTAAAGATCTGGTTTATAAAACACACAAAATTTAATCGATACGAAAATTTAAGTTTTTCAGTTTTTGAAATTCTACACTCTTAAGAAAAAAGTCTTTAAAAATAGTTGAAAATTCAGCTGCGACAACTGAAAAAATACCTTAATTTGCACAATTATTAATGAAGTTGAGAGTTACTTTCTGCTAAAATTGTAGGTAAAAAAGTTAGTTAAAGTACAATAGTTTGTCAGAAAATTTGTTAAATGATAATTAAAACAAATCAGTTAATATCAGCACATATTTTCTGCCTAAACGTTAGTTAGTTAAAACTAGGTAAAAAATTCAGTTAATACACAAAAATGCTGTTGAATTTTATTTATAATAAATGTTGTTGAATAACTATCGTTATCGTGATGAAAACAAATTAAATTTAATTTTATTCTTATATAAATTACACAATTTAAAACACTATATAAATTATCTTCATATCGTTTTATTTTTAATTTTTTGATATCACCCTGGCTTGGTTGTTGTTGCTTCACTTTCTCTATTATGGAATTGCTTGAAAATATTAATAGGCTGAAAAAAGAGAAAAACAATATTTAATCATATTCACATAGGTAAATATAATTTTTATTTAAACTAACCATATTATTTTATCAGCTTAATTATATTTAAAACTTGAAATTTGTTTTTTGTTTTTCGGAATTGGCTTCCGTCAAAAAACGGAAATACATCAGCAAAACAACCACTGCGTTTTTTTCTCGATCATTCTTTTCTCTCTTTGTTTCTAGTTTTCTTCATCAATGCCATTTAGAATTGTATAAAAACAATAGGGGAATGAGAGCAGAGAAAAGCAATATTTAATCATATGCACCTAAATAAATATATTTTGTGAATAAAGCGCATCTTAATGTGATAATTACTTGTGGAAAAGAGATAACAATAGAATTAAGAGAAAAACAAAGAAGCATTGTAGTTGAAAAGTAAATTGTGCATATGTATTAATTAACTCTGTCTCTTCTGATTAAATCAATACATTGTGAAGGCTGTGATTGACAAAACTCCACTTAACCACACTCATCGCTGTGTCGACCTTGACTCAACTCGCTTAGAGGTGATGTTACGAGTCATAGCCTATTATAGGGTTGTGGGTTTAAAACTCACTACGCCACAAAGCAAAAAGTTTTTCAAATAGAGCACCATAACAACATAAAATACTTTGTTCAATTGACACATAAATTATCCACTAACCAGTCCTTTTAGGAGACGAAACTGCGGCAATCTGGCAAACCCATTGTGTCCTGTTAAATTTTTCAGTAAAAATGTTTTCTTCTTCTTCCTGTGACGAGTCATAGCCTGATATTTGGCTGTAGGTTTGAAACTCACTACGACACAAATTAAAAAGTTTTTCATATAGAGCAATTTAACAATATAAAATACCTTGTTTAATTGCTACATAAATTATCCACTGACGAGTCCTTAGAGGAGACGAAACTGTGAAAGTCCGTTAGTTCTTTCAAAAAAAGGTTTGTTCTTCTTCTTCTTCCTGTAAAAAAAAATACATTTTTTATTTTGATACAAACCTAGTTATTTTAATTAATTATTTAATATTTGTTTAACCGGTTAAAAATCAACATATATGTATCCATTTATGAACATGTATGAACTCATCCATGCTAATATATGAAGGGACTCGAGGTCAGCCATGCCCATATACCACAATATAGGACTCATAGATGTTCAAAAGAGTTCATATGTAATCAAATATATGAATATTACCTAAATTTTCCTTAATGTACACATATGAACATGTATGAAAATGTATAGACATGTATGTTTATATATGTAAGTATTAACATATAAGAATGGTTTACGAACACATATGAATCATGTATGGATGATTGTGGACATGTGTGTTCATGTATGGATTCATCTATGTCGAATTTTAACAGGGTTTTAAGGAGTTTACTAGCTTTAGAAATCAATAAAAACGACCGTTTTTAAAGAACTATAAAAAAATAAAAGGTTTAAAAATGTTCGCAATATTAGTTATTATTCTAAAAATTATAATTTAGAATTCGGACTGCCATGCAATCCTGGTAACCATATCATTATGTATCTTTCGTGGAGCACTGGGTACTCATCTGAGAAAAAAAATTAAAATTTTTTCACACACGATTAAATTCTTTAGTCCCAAAGTTGACGGATTTTTAAATTTTTGATTTGCATTAAAATGGTACGAGGAAAAGTCAAAAATTAAAAAATTCATCCAAAAATAGTCGTTGGTTTTTATTTTTCAAAAAAAATACTACTAACAAATTTTAAAATGTCTCTTTGTTAGGGACTTAATTTTTTAGTCATCTACAAAAAAAAAAAAAAAACATTGAAAATCGGTCCACCCGTTAGGACCTGCACAGTGGCACCCGATTTTCAATATCTTCTTCTGAG
Organism: Delia radicum; assembly: GCA_021234595.1. NCBI lineage: Eukaryota > Metazoa > Arthropoda > Insecta > Diptera > Anthomyiidae > Delia > Delia radicum. The sequence goes on from CM037854.1 coordinate 196,044,216, forward strand.
ATAAAAGCATTTAAAATAAATATTGATCATGTTAAATATAGTTCAAAAAGTTTGTTTAATAAGCTGTAACTTTCTTATTCCTGCGAATTTTTCTCCAAAATTTTCATAGCATATAGAAAAAAGTTCAAGCTATGGAAATATGAACCAAAAAAAAAATAAAGTAGTATATTTAGCTAGTAAACCCATTAATTCAATATTTTAGCCTACAACACATTGTCTGGCATTCTTATCGTCATTCTTGTTCTGATTGAAGCACAAACATGTTTTTTATATACAAGTGCTTGTAGGTGTTTTTATGTAAAAAATTTATATACGCTTGAAAAACAACCCCCCATTGCGTTTATTATAGAAATGCACGCACACATATTACAAACAAATTCTAGCAATCATTTAAAAAATTATACTAAATATTAGAAGAACATATCAGTTCAAATACAACTGAAATTTGTTCAAGTGGTAAAATGAGATAACTTATAACTTTAGTTAAATAACAGATTTAAACGATATGAACAGAAAAAATTAGTTCAATTAGTGTAACATACTTCTGAACTAACTTTTTTTATGAGAATAATCTTCGGATTCGGATCGTAATATGTTGATAACGATTCTGATTCGAATAAAGTTTTTGTTCAACTCAATCCAATTTTAATAATCGTAAATAACAGTATTTTATTTTCTCAAATATTGGTAGCATTTTCGTTTCACTGTCTCGTCTGAACTCAGCATCTGCTTAAATGTTAAACAATGTATTTTGAATCATTAAAAATATTTTATTAGGCCATTATAAACGGTTGTTTTAATTTGAATATAAAATATTTAAAAACTTTTTAAAATAAAATTAAAAGAAACACACACACAAATTATTTGTTATACCAGTTATCAGAGATCATATTGAAAATGCCGACATAACTTAACATGATCTATAAATCTGATCAAGCTTATACATTTGGCGCTTACTTATGGTACATCATCGTTAATAAAAAATAGGCAAAAATAACGAAAATGCTCATGATAAGCAGCATAAGCGTTATTATCACTCAAAAATTTGTCTTTTTGTAAGTGTATTGGTTTATACACTTTGCTCAGTTGGAAGCAATGACTTTGAGAGGTGCAATCAGTTCCTAAGAGCTATAATCAGTTTCAGGACTTTTGAAGTTAATATGGCAGCGAGCCAAAGGCAACTTGAAGGACTCTTTTTAAATACTTTTAACCAAGAGGAGAAAAGATTTTAAATTATTTTTCTAAGTGTTTCCAAAATAATGACTTTTTGGGAAACCGGGTAGTAGGCTAAACACAACCTATAAACACCATTAAATAAAACAGCCCTTTTAAAAGATATTTACACCAATATTTTGTACATAATTTATATTCAATATTGATTACGATAGCTACACTCATAAAAAAAGTTAGTAGAAAAATTAGTAAAGCCGTTAGTAATCCAACTTTGCAAGTTTTAAATTAATTTTTAGTACAAATTAAGATTTTAGTTAACAAAATTGCTATTTTAATTTGCTAAATTTTTTTAAATACTTGTTTTTGCCAAATTTTCCAAAATCTAAAAATATTATTTTGATAATTATAACCAGAAGAAGAGAAGAGAAGTAGAGTCAACACGTCGGCCACTCTTAGAAATAAACCAGTAAAATAGCACAAAAACCTACTGAAAACTGCTAAATTTAGCAGATTTTTATGCTAAATATTAATAAAATAAGAACAATAAAAATAAATCTGTTAACTTCACAACATTTTAGTTATATTCGATGTGAATTTTAGTTATATGAAAATAGCATTTTACTCTGTAAAATTAGCAAAAAGTTCTACGAAATATTTGTAGACTCAAAATAGCAAACAAAAACTGTAATATTAACAAAACTTTTACTATATTTACCTCAAATTTAGCAGAATGCAAAATAACAGTTTATTTTGCTAAAATCAACAGAAATTTTGCTAAAAAATTATAGATTGCTGATTGTACTAGGGCAGATTTTTATTCGCATAAAAAAAGCTAAAAAAAGACTTTAAAAATTTCACATTTTTTATTGATTTCTTTTGTCTGCTAATATTTAATAAATGCTTTTGCTGATTTTAGTAGATTATTTTGTTAATTTTAATTAACTAAAACTTAGCTGAAACGTAACTATTTTTTTCTAATTTGAACAGATTTATTTTTGCTATTCTTATATTACTAGAAACGAACTAAAAAATGTAAAATATACAAACCTTTTTTGCAACAAGCAAAGAAACATAAACATTTGCGTAAGATGTGTGTCCTTGCATTTTGCTTTAGTCTGTCTACCTAAACGTATATTTGTTTGAAATTTAACCACACTATATTCATTTCGTCACTATAACCATTTCGTTTACAAATACACATTTAATCTTTATTAAATTTAAATATTTTATTTTGTCTTTAATTTAATTAAAGACTTATTGATTTTAAATTAATATTTTTCGAAAATGAAAATTATTCAGGATCTATTTCGGGAATATTCTAGGTTCCCATCATCAGAACACGTTTTGAAAGAAAATTCCCGAAATAGAGCTATCAACACATTCCCGAAAGTGTTCAATTAATAAATTTGAAAACAAAAACTCTATAGATTATTTGTTAGGACAATATTCTAATAAAGAAATATACAGTATGGCCTCGAACTTGAATAATTTTCTTTTAGAAATGTTGAGGCTAAAGAAGAAGAATAAACGTTTTTCTCTAAAAATTATAAACACTATTAATTTTTAAATCAGACTAGACTAGTTTCTGTCTTTTTTGGACAGGCTCATCAGTGATTTTCCATTTAAATTGTATTATTATTTGTGTCTTATAATTGTCAGATTGTCTCTATATGATAAATTTTCAACAACCTGCGGCTGTAGAATCAAACCTGCGCTCATCTTACATTACAAACGTAACAATACCAAGTCATGACCGTTTAGCGATCACACCCAAGTATGGCCTCTAATCTAATGCAGCTAAATTGAAGTTTTCTTTCCTATTAGCTTTTTCTGTTATTGTATATTATACTCACAAGTGACAACACAAATATTCTATTTTTAGATTTTTGTTTATTTTTCTAAAAACCTTGTTAGTAATCAAATACGTGGCTACGGTATTTTCCTAACAAGCATCATGACGTTACTAAACTTTGAAGATCAAAAATGTGCTATGTATATAAAAAAATTTGTTTTAGCTTCTACTGTGGCTCAAGTAATATTTAGTAAATTCAGCAAAAAAAAATTTGTTAAAAATTTTGTATTTCATCAAGTCGAAATAGCAAAAATTTTTAACTGAAAACTCAATTTGAACTTATTGGTTAAAAATTTTCCAAAGTTTGATTACTAACTGCTGATTCTAATTTTTCTACTAACTTTTTTCTTTAGTGTACGCAAAGTCTAGAATATTCCGAAATTTATTGCGTTTTCACTCAAAACATAAATATTGGTTGGTTTTCATTTGCTTATAATCTTACACTCATAAAAATTACGATGCTAGGATTGACATATGAGAATTAAAAAAAATCGTAAAAATCGAGATATTTTCCCAAAAAAAGAATTAAAAATCGTTTATTTAAAAAAAATTAATTTTTCATATGTTTTTGAATTAAAAATTTGTTTATATTCATTCAAAATTAAAAAATGTTATATGTAATCAAAAGTCTAGGATTGATATCATTTCAAAATTTCAACTTTGGTTGCTAATATTTTCTCTAGTGGACTCTTTAAGTGAAACAAACAAATTACAAACATTGTTCTATATATCTACAAAGTTTGGTTTAAAAAATCTCCATCGGAATTTTCCAAATTCAAACCATTTATAACTTCAGAAATAGATAATGTATAGGTGTGAGATAAAATTAATTTTGTGATTCTATGACATATGAAGTAGACTTTTTGATCTCAGTGTTTGTGTGACTATAGTAAAATGCTACTTTAGGTGACATTTATCTCTTTGAATGTATATATAAAATAGTATCGTCGTATGTGTGTATTATGATCAATTAGATGAATTCGTTTTTTATATGAATTTTATGTTAATTACTTTGGGTTTTTTTTAATTATAAAAAAAGATTTTTGTATAAAACTTTTTTTTTTATATTTTTTTCGTGGATGATATGATTTAAAAATGATCATTATTTTAAATATATCTCTTGTTGTATTTTTAATATGGATGCTGATGATGATGTGTATATTTTAATTGTAATTTATTTGATTGATTTATGATAAAAAATTAACATTTATCAAAAGTATTTATTAGTACAAGTTTAGCAATCAACAATAAAATGATGATGATCATCATCATAATCAACGAGATGTTGTGTTATGGATCATGATGAAGATGGTGATCATATTGAAATTGGAGGTGTATGTGAGTGAGTGAGTGAAGCTGGTGACAACGGACTGGTTTCATATTAATTTTGTTAATGTCTTTTTTTTTTTTTTGGTATTTTTTGTTAAAAACTCATAAAATTTCAACTAATGACATTCATATTGGTGGCTTCATTTAGTAAGCATTGTTATTTTGGTATACATATTTTATAATTTTATTTTTAAGTAGTTTATTAAACTTTATGATATCTGATGATGTTTTTTTTTTTTGCTTTTTTCAACTTTTTCTGCTTATTATAATGAATATTCAGTTGTTTTGATGTCTTGAAAATGTCATCTTGAATTAAATTATTTGATATTTTTTAATTACCTTGTCTTTAAACAAATTACTAAACTAACCTCAATTTGGGTTTTAAACATAAAAAAATCGTAAAAAATTTATAAATTTTGTTTGTCACTTTTTTTTTAAAGACAGTTTTAAACACTTTTTATACTGATGAGTTTTCGAATTGACACCTTAATAAAATATTTAAATGACATGTTACACATAATGCATTTAGAACACGAAGAACAGTTTTTTATTTCCGATTACACACATACATATATTTCCAGATGCTTAAAGTCAATTAAAAAAGGTGCAGTTCCAAAATAAACGAATATTTTAAATACATGCAAGTAACTACCAGAGACACAAGACACCCTACTAGAGTTGTCAACTATTATACATATTTAATATTAGACATATTTGCGAATACTTAAAAAACGCAGTTTTCAAAAACCGGTTTTCTTTTTTATTACCCAGCAAAACTTTGGTAATGGGTGCGATAAAGTAATGCATTACCTTGTAATGTGTACTCCTTATATTGAACACTCATGGATTACCTAGTGATGATACCTCATTACATTTTACATTACTTCAAAACATAACATAATAACTTACCGATCATCAATTACATAATGCATGAATTATAAACGTAAAGTAAGTATTAATATATATTTTTGAAAATCTATTTATAGACACATTACTTTGTGATTTTTTGTAAGCATGAGGGTAAGGTGTATATTTTTGATATCACCAACGAAAACACGAAGCACAACAACTCATTTACATTTTAATCAATAAAATATTGTATGTATCGATAGCTCAGTTGGTAGAGTTCTCGCCTAACTAATTGTTAAATACTTGAGACCCCAGGTTCGAACCCCAACATGACCACGTAATTTATTTAATAAAAAAAAAAGTTATTTATTTAATTAAAAAAAAATATCTGTAAGAAAAAATTTTATGCATATTTTTTTTTTTTGAGAATCTATTTTTAGACACATTACTTTTTCCCACCATGTAAAAATATAAGTAACCAGTTACTTTACCCCCTACAATGTAGGGAGTTAAACCCATTACTTTGATGCTCATCGCCTGTAAAATTCATCAGTGAAGTAAGGTGTAATGTAATGCGTGAAGCCCTATGGCGATACATTACTTTACCCATGATTTGGTAATGTGTGGTTTTGCTGGGTATTATTATTAAAACCGGTTCAAATTCCTTTTTTTTAATCGCTTTGCATTTGCTGATTTCTAAAATTTTCTGTACAAATTTTAAAAAATTACTAAAAATTTAAATGTTGATATTAAAAACTGAACAGATTTTCTTTTAAAAAATTTAAAAGTTTTTTACAAAAAAATTGTAAAATTAAAGAGTGAGAAAACAATAATGCAGCGTATGGCGGAGTATAGTGTACAAAGATAATTTCTTGGATGAGTTTTAACGGCATTTTTGTTTATTAAACTGAAAAAGTTTTCTTCACAATTTGAATGAAAAATTTCTTAAACTTTATGAAAAAGGCTGCATAGTTTTAATGAAACCCCTTTAAATGAAACCTTTTCAAAAGTGGTATGAAATTTTTAATAAATTATATGAAATTTTTCATTAAATTCTCAATGGACGAGTTCCAGTGGACACTTTATAGATGTAATGCGAAAATTAATTGATATCATTCAGAGAATTCTCTCAGTGTATTCTTTAAGTTCAAGATAGATTTATCATAGATCATATTTAATTATGGTATTATAATAAAAAACTCTACGTCTGTTAATGCAAATTTACACTAGAGTAATTATGCTTCATGATATCAATGAACTTTTTGCATTAGATCTATGAATTGTCACTGAAACTCGTCCATTGAAACTATTCATTAACTGAATGCAATTTTTCATTAAATTTAATGAAAAATTTCATATTATTTATTAAAAATTTCATTACAACTGATGAAAAAGTTTCTTTAACTATGGTTTCATTAAACTTGCTGAGAATTTTAAATGAAGTTTAAGAAGTTTCTCATTCAAATTGTGAAAAAAGTTTATTAGTTTAGAGAAAATAATTCATTAAAACTAATCCAAGGAATTTTCTCTGACTTGTCTTTACATGTTTCTGTTCGAGTTATCGAGCTTTCTCAGAAAGTCAATACCAGTGTAAAAAACGTGAGATATGATCAAATGACCATATCGAATTATCTATGAAATTTGAGTCTATCCAATTATATTTGAGTCCATATGTATTTATATATAACCGCATTTATATTCATATATAACCTTGTAAATATTTATATATAAATATTTCTAAAATGATATATAGTTATATCTGAAGGTATATATAATTATATCTGAACTCCGATATAATTGTATAGACTCAAAATTTTGGATATAATTATATACGAGCATATCTGCTCATATCTAAACCTTTTTACTAAGATATAGAATATTACTTATATTGTTTATTCAAGTGACAAAATCTCCGATAAGATGTTGGTTGTTGGTATTAAGCCATTTTATGCCAAACATAGATTCCTTGCGAAATTTTTGACAAAACTTAGAGACAGATATATTAGGTTTGGTTAGGTCGGAGTGGTAGCCAGCTTCGTGAGCACCAGCACACTTAGACTCTGAGGTCTGTTGTGATGCCGATCAGACCCCACCGTTGAACCAGTTAGAGCTCCTTACGAAGCTAAGGAGGTGCGGAATACCAGCACCTGAAAGATCCCCCAGATCGCAAAAGAACGCCGATCTAAGTGAGGCCTTCCTACGCAGCAGCGCAGGACATGAACAGAGAAAGTGCTCAATACTCTCCTCCTCCTCCTCGTCCCCGCAGCTCCTACAGAAGTCAGGCGATAAGACCCCCCACCTACGAGCGTGCCTGCAAATAAGACAGTGGTCGTTTATCACCGCCACCATGTCAGAGATTTCCCCCCCCTGGAAAGAGACAGGAGCGCCCTCGTTCGCCAGAGATCCAGAGCCGGCCAGATGTGCCTTGTCACCACACAAGTCACGCCATTAGCCCACCTAAGGTCAGTCGCCCTCTCGGAGTAATGCCGATTGTTCAGCTTACAAGTTGCTATTGGAACACCAACTCCTGCAAATTCCGCTGGAACTTGCAAACATTGTTATTTGTTTTTACTGTTTAAAAAATGAACCACAATTGTAATAAAAATGACCCAACATATGCAGTAAAAATAAACAAACATTTATTTGTTTAAATTTATGTAATTAAAAAAAAATTGTGTAAAATCATAATACAGCAATTTTATGTTGTTAGTTAAATGAATTATACTTGTAGTTAAAACTGAAATTTGTTCTACAAATGCCTGTTTTTTCACTTACACCTCAAACAACTACAAATATTTACAGCAGAAGTTTCCTGAGTGTACTTGAACTTGTTACAAACCGAATAACAAACTTAACATGACACATTAAGTTTTATAAGATTAAGCAAATTTTATACCATACAATACAATGTTCTCTGTTATTGCAAAAAATGTGTATATTTATGTTCCTTTGTGTTGACGAGCGATTGCTGCTTTAAATGTGTCAATATAAAATAACAACTTTATTGTAGGGTAATTTATTCCTTCATACATTTTGGAGACCAACCAATAAAATGGCCATTTTTATATAATGATGTCACATAAATAACTCAAATAAACCAACAACAACCAAGTAAAACTCCATATAAATATCAAAAAACAATAAGGATTTTGATGGAGGCTGGAGGAGTTAAAGATGCTGACGATGATGCTGTTGCTGTTGTTGTTGTTGTTGTCGATGATGATGGTGATGATAATGATGGTGACAAAGTCACAACATTTCATTCTTTTTTGCCTTGACTTAACTTTCTTGTCACCACTTAAGTGATTGAATTGAAATCTTAAAACAAACACAAAGAAATCAAAAAAAAAAAACTCTGATACAATGTTATAGTTTTTATTTTTTATGTAAATAATTTTTATATTGATTTTAAATCAGTATTGATTCGTTGAATTTTATATGAATTTCAGACCGCATTAATTGGTTTCCTGTGTTTTCATAAATAAAAGCCTATTAAATATAGTAATCACATTGAAATCGCCATAGTTTTAGAACTTAAAAACTCTAACACTGCACTGTGGGAGATATCACAAAATTTTTGGAAATAATTTGGCCAATTCTAACGAAGCTAGTCTGTTTGCAATGTAATTTGGAACAGGCATAAGTGACATAATAGCGAGCTTAAGTTTTGATTTTGCACTTTTCAAACCCCCCTGTGATCGGCAATATGACCACATAAAATGGCGAACATTTTGCATAAAAGGATCGTGCCATTTATTCGTTTCTTAACTGATTTTCAAAAAATTAACATATTTGTAATCTGCTAGTAGAGACAAGCAAGAAAACACATTTTGTGATATATCCCACTGTGCGCTGCTTTCATTGAAATGTTTTCGAATATTATTAATTTTTACACTCAGGGAACTTCTGCTTTAAAAATTTGTAGTTGTTTGGGTTGTAATACAGTTTCCTTAATTTTAACGTAAATGTCAGTCATTTGTAGAACAAATTTAATTTGTTACTATCCTTGTAGTTCATTTAAAAAAACAAACCACATCAAATTACTGTTATGATTTTACATTCATTTTTTGCAGTCGTTTTTTGTTATTTAAAGAAATAAAAAAAAAATGAACCACATGTGGTTCATTTTTACTGCAATTGCTGGTAATTTTCTGAACAGTAAAAACAAATGACAAATATTAGTTGAATTTAATGAAATGTTAGTCGTCCTTTTTTAAGTGAAATTTAATTTGTTTGTGACTACAATTGCTGTCGTCCTTACCTACATAATATCCTTAATATATTTAAATTTTATTACTGGTTCTGCGACAACCACATTTAGTTGGTGGTTAAATAACTGTATGTTTGAGGAACCACTTTAGTCGAATTAACTATTTGATCGTGGCATTAAAATGTGGGAATACCTCCTAAGAATCCATCACTAGGAAGAAAACTTTTTTTAAGCTTAGGACGTTGATATAAAAGTCTCTTTAAAGAAAATGTTTGAAGAAGTTATGAATATTTCAAAGGTATCCAATTTAATATTCCACGAAATAGAATCTTAAGGGTTTACCCTCTTCAGAAATTAATAAAAACAACAAGATTAAAACGGTTATAAAAACAATAAAGAAATTTAACATTAAAACAGATTATTTTTGTGATAAAAAAACAAAATCATATTACAAAATATTTTTATAAAAATTATAATTTATGCTTCGAATAACCATGGCAACCCTGGTCACCATTTCATTTTATACACTGATAGACTTATTTGCAGATATTAATGAATTTTTGCATTAGATCTATGAAATGTCACAGAAATTAGATCTATGAAATGTCACAGGAATTCGTCCTTTCATTAAATGTATGCAGTTTTTCCTAAATTAAATGCAAAAATTGCATGTTATTTATTAAAAATTGTATACGACCAATGAAAAAGTTTCGTTAAAAATAGTTTCATTGAAACTATTAATCGTTTTCATAAAGTTTATGAATTTTTTCCTACATATTGCTAAGAAAACTTCATGAAATAATTTCATTCGTCCATTTAATTCTCTCTGTGTAGCTTTTATTTTGATGGCAATACCTGGCGTCATTGTCTAGCCTGCTTTTGAGAATTTTTTTAACAGATAATCTATTCTTCAACGTAGCAGGATTTTTAAAAATTTAATTGGCGCAAAAATAGTGCAAAGGTAAACTCAGAAACTGGAAAACAACAACATACAAATCGCAGGTTCTTATAAAAAAAATGGAAAACTATTAAAAAAGGTCTCTACGTAGAGAACTTTGTATCCGATCGAAAATCGGTCTACAGTGGCACCTCTATTAAACATGTTGTTTAGAGAAAAAGCCATTCAAATCTTAAAGTTAAGCTTGCTGCTACAAAACAGCAATCAACATTTTTAATATGGTGTGAACAAAAATTAGCTCAACTTATGAGCAATATGCACTAATAACACAATTCGACAAATTTTAATATTTGGAACTGCCTCCACTTGCAATACACGAGAATTTTTTTTGGACGAGTTTAATTAAAAATTTTCACTAAAATACCGACGAAAACTTTGGTAAAAGGTGCGATAAAGTAATGCATTACCTTGTAATTACCTTGCATTACAAGGTAATGCATTACCTTGTAATGCATACTCCTTACCTGCATCATTATTTTCCAACAAAAAGTAATGAATTACCAAGTATTTGCTACACAATGCATTACTTTGTAATTAATACTTCTTACCTGTATCATTATTTCACATTATAAAGTAATAAGTTACCAATAATTGGGCACTCATGGGTACATCAATACCTTTTACTCATGATACATTATTACCTTTTACATTATTTAAAAATACAAAGTAATTACCTACCGACAACAATTACATAATATTTGAAATATAAACGTAAAGTTATATATAAAATATTTGTTTGAAAATCTATATTTAGACACATTACTTTGACATTTTTTGTAAGCATTAGGGTAAGGTACATATTTTTAACATCACAAACTAAAACTCGAAGCAAAACAATTAATTTTCATTCAAATCAACCCATTATTATATGCGACGATAGCTCAGTTGGTAGAGTGCTCGCCTAACAACCAGAGACCCCAGGTTCGAATCTCAGCGAAACCGAGTTATTTATTTAATTTAAAAAAATATTTGTAATAATTTTTTTATTATAGATTTCTTTTTATGCAAATCTATTTATAGACACATTACTTTTCCCATCCCTGTAACTATATATGTAACCAGTTACTTTACCCCCTACTATATAATGAACACACCAATTACTTTTTGGCTCATCGCCTGTTAAATTCATCAGTGAAGTAAGTTGTATTGTAATGCATGAGTCCCTATGGCGATACATTACTTTACCCATTATTTTGTAATGAGTGGTTTTGCTGGGTAATGAAACATTTAAAAAAAAAGCTTCATGATTTCTATGAAGCTATGTTTAATGAAACTTTTTCATTAGGCGCATACAATTTTTAATATAATATCAAATTTTATGAAAAACTGCAGTGTTAAAAAGTGTTTCTAGTCTGCGGAAGTTAAGAATTGGTTTGACTATAATAATTTGTTGTTATGTTGAAGGCTGTTTACTGAATTTGTAAGGAATTGGACATTTTTAGTTTTAAATTTAAGCCCTCTAGTTTTTAGAGCAGTTTACAGATTTTATTTTTTAGAATAACATTTACACTAGGGACGGCAACAAAAAATATTTTGCTTTAAAGTTAAAAAACCATTAAATATTTCCTTAAATATTTGAAAATGCATTCAAAATTTTGAGTATTAAAAGAGGATTGTGCAAAATGAAACATAATTAATTCATGCAGTCAAGGTTCAAAGACAAAAATTTTTAGAAGGGACAACAATTGGCAATCTATATAATTTAATTAAAAAAATATATAATAATAAATTAGTTTCTTGCTTCAAAGTTAATCATTTTATTATAAAACCTTACTTTTTCATATAAAGACTGACAGCAAAATAGCTATAACACGAAAAAGTAGTTATAATTTTTAACGCATTCATCGATTTTAAAAGAGGTGGTAATTAAAAAAAAAAAATGTTACGCCAATTTATAACCAGGAAAAAATTACACATTCCAAAAAGAAGGTGATGCCCACACTTGCTTACATATCTCATTGCCAAATTTAGTAACTGCAATACCAAACACATTCCAACGTTCCATCAAAAAAGCAAGTAGTATTGTAATCAAGTAGTATTGTAATCAAATCAATTGTAATCAATTCTTTAAATTTAAACCAGAAAGCATGAACTCAATAACAAAGTAATTATTTACTTAAAAGAAAATAACAATGTTATTAACTTATATGTATAACTTTTTGTACTCAAGAAGTAATCATATACTTTTTCTTAATAAAAGGACGTTATTGGAAGTAGTTCCTCATTTAAAAAAAAAAAGAAGTTATACAATTTAAAAGAATTTATCTTATATATTTTTGTTGAAACAAATTTTTATTTTCTGGAAAATAATACTAACAACAGAAATTGCATGTTGACTCAATTTTGTTATTTTCTTATTTTTTCTAGGAAACTATTTATTTATTTTTTGTTTAAGTACCATGTAGTTTTACAATGGAACTATTTCTTTATTAAAAAATGTATGTAGTTCTTACAAATATAAAGTAAATAGTTCTTCGGTAAAAAAAATAATCAATTCTAAAGAATCAACAATTTTAGTCTCAAGCCTTGTTAAAAGAATCGAGTAGGTAATCTAGTAAGGAATGCGTTCTGCCCAATATGCTTGATTACAAACCCGCTTACCTTTTTAAAATTTTTTGCTGGGTATTTAGTGGCAAAAATTTATGAAATTTAAGATTTACATACAATTTATGATCATTATGTAAAAAGTCCCCTATTAAAAATTTTGATTTGACGCAGGCGACTTTTTTAAATGTTTTAGGCGTTTTTGGCAACACATGTTGTTTAACCAAAATCCAAATATCTCTCTACTGGTCGAAGTACTACGCAGTTATACCGATCAAAAAAAAACGAATATTTTATGTTTTGTGCCCAGAAATATAATGACACTATCAAATATCATATAATTAATTATGGACACCCAGTGATATATTAATTCTATTGTCTTAAATTCTATTGTCTTACTAATTCTATTTGTCTTAAAGTTTGATATTAATTGTATACATTATCACGTCCAAACTGATTTTTCATGTTCGAAGCCCTTTATCTTTCACCACCTTTCATCTCTCCACTACCCCCTTTCCAAAGAAAGCAACACATTTATTAATAAGAAGAATTTCCGGAGTGTTGCTTCTCTTAAAAAAAAAAATAAAAAAAAAATAAAAGCAAATGGTCCACTAAATTGGATCATGTTTAATTAAATGTACAGTTTTTGTGCTAAATTTTTATTGATATTTCCTAAAACATTTAGGTGGTTATAATTTTTAGTACAAGCCTGTCAGGAGTCTACAAGAAAGTACCTTTATCTGATATAATGTAAAATAAAATTGTTTTTTTAATAATTTTTTCCAACAGTGGTAGTTTGACCTGTGTTTGAACATGCTGAGAAAATATTTAATACCTGTTTTGTATGATTAACGCCTTTTTTTACACGGGTATATCATAATAGGCACTAAGTCTGCTTGATAGTGAGAAATAAAAGTATCTCACCTCGTTTTTTGCCACAAATCTATGAAATAATACTCTCGGTGCTCTTATATAACCCCAAATACTATATTTTTAGAAAGTTGTGGCTGTTGTGTGGTGTCCAGTTTTCACTGGATGTGAAATCCCTCATATATTAAAATGTCGGCACTTTCACATCGTTAACATAATGCAATTAAATAAAAATATGTAAATAAACAAAATATTTTATTAGTTAAATAACAAAACATAATAATTCCCAATTATTTATATGCATGCATGTATATTAGGGGCGGGCCGATTTGTAAGAACAAAAATTTGTCGATATTGTGCCATCGATTTTTCGATAGCTTTTGACATGAGAAAAAAAGTATCAAAATAGTCATTTTCGAGGCGCCCAAATTTAAAATGTTTGACTTTTTCTCAACTTTTATTTTTAAGGTTTTTTTTTTAGTAGGTAACAAGAAAAAATCGGCTGTTTTAATTTTTTTTAAATATTACCTTTCCAAGGTGACATAGGTCCCAAATGAAATAAATCCCAAAAAAAAAATAAAATAACTCCCAAAAATTTTCCATATAAATTGGGATTTATTTCACTATGAAATAACTCCCAATGCGTTAGGACTTATTTCACAATTTTCAGTTAGGAATTATTTCGTTATGAAATAAGTCCCAAATGAAATAATTCCCAACCAGATTTTGTTGGGAGTTATTTCACTTATTTTTGTCATTGGGAGTTATTTCACATTTGTTTGGAATTTTTTTCATTTTTATTTTATTTTTGATGGGAGTTATTTCATTTCTATTACAATTACATTTTGGTAAATTTTTTGCATTTGTAACGGTTTTTTAAAATTGTCGTAAAGTAAATAATAGCAATACAACGAGTTATTTTACCAAAAGGAACGCAGTTCTTGCTGGAATTTTGGTAATTTTGGTGGCATGTGATAACGTCCAATGACATAATGTCCACGGACGTTATGTCACTCTAAAAGTGTCATAATGTCCATGGACGTTATGACACTCTGCAATGTGACATTATGTCCACAAATGGAATGACATAAAGTCCATGGACATTATACCACTTTTTGGGTGACATAAGGTCCATGGACATTATACTCCAGTGTGGAAACAGATCAGTAATTTTGAAGTTTCTTTTGTGTCGCACGCAGTAAAAGCTTTATTTCGCGAAGCCGCCTGCCGCGTTCTACGGAGAAAAAAAACCCCTAAGAGCGGCCGAAGGCAGCCACCCAGAAGAACTTGTTTTTCAAATCAGATGTCGAATCCGTTGAAATCTTCTATTTTTAAGACATCAAGTAATTTGTAAAAACAAGTGTATCTGTGTGGCGGCCTTCGGCCGCTCTTAGGGGTTTTTTTCCTCGGTAGAACGCGGCAGGCGGCTTCGCGATATAAAGTTTTGTCTGCGTGCGATTATACGATTTATAAGTTTCGTTTTATTCTGTGATATACATATGTTTAAAAAAAATTGTATTGATATACTAAATATTATTAGCCGCGTTTCGCGTAATGTGGCGCCACCGTAGTTCGTGTTCTATAGGCACGGCCACGGCGCGAATCGCATAATTCGATATTTTTAAATTTTGAATTATTTCATTTTTTTTTTTGGGACTTTTTTCATTGGGAGTTGTTCCACTCTTTGTTGGGAATTATTTTATTACTATATTTCAAATATTTAAAAAAAAAATTAAATCAGCCGATATTTTTTTTTATTACCTACTAAAAAAAAACCTTAAAAATAAAAGTTGAGGAAAAGTCAAAAAATTTAAATTTTGCGCCTCGAAAATTATTTTTTTGATATGTCGTAATTTAACTTTTTTTCCCCATGCCAAAAACTTTCGAAAAATCGAGTGCACAATATCGATTGCTAAATCGACCCACCCTAATGTATTTGTATGTATGACGCAATTTTACATTTTTCAAATCAAGATAATCCTAAAATACAAAAAAGAAATATTCAAAATATAATTAGATATCATAAACGCGCATTATATTTTAAAAACAACTAGCTGGGCCTGTCATTCATTGTTTTGTAGCGTCATACAAAAGCGTATTTTTTATATTATTTTAACATGCATCTTCAATTTTCAAATTTATCAAAATATCACTTATTTAGTATTAGTTTATTTAATTAGTTATTGTTATATTTATATTTTTTAATATTCAGAATATTATTATCGCGCCCATGCGTGCCTTAAGTGAACGAAAATCAAGCGTGGTTGCATTTTGTGTAAGTCTTATACTACTTCATCCATACAATCTGCGACATCTACATCTCGTCTTTTTACGTGTTCTTCATGCTTTGAATGTGTTTATCAGCAAAATTTTGGTAGCAACGCAAAGTTGGCCAAACAATAGTTCAAATTTAGTTTGTTGGTAAAAGCGTTTAGATATAATTTTAGCTGAAAACGCGATGTCAGCAAAAAAATTGCTGAAAGTTAGTTGAAGATTTTAAATATACGTATAACAAAATTTGTTAACAAACTTTTTTTTAAGTGTATATATAATTTTTTAAATTTTTTATCTCTCTTAACATCAGAGAAAAATTGCGATTAGAGTAGGTGCACCATTGGCGAATGATCGCCTTTTGCCCTAAATTGCAATAATATTTAATAAAGTATAGCTTAAGGCATATATTGTAAGATATATAGAAAAAAGAAATAAAAAAAGAGTAATCACCTGAAGTTTTAATGATGACTTGGTGGCGTATGATGATTAATAATAAACTACAATATTCATCATACGTCTGATGTTCAAATATATTTATTTGTTTACTATGGCACTTTGTCATATTTATTCATAGATATCTACAGAGATATCTTACTTTCTACGTAAAGGTAAAAAAATGCCCAAAATTTTTACATATCAAAGATTTCTACCATTAAAGCGATGTAAGTTTTGTGATACTGCTATTTATTTTAATAAAGGAAACTCTTGAGATAATTTTGTCTATTTAAAATTAGAGATATCATACAAATTGATCCCCGAAAATAGAACCACGGCCAAACTGAATTTAAAACATACATGCGACTAATTAATTACGTGGACTAATGAAACGATGATTTCATTACCATTACATTGATATCGATGGCAATGAAATTATTTTCATTATATTTTTTTTTAGTTAATGATAATGATTTTAGCATTTAATTTCATTGATTAATGAAAACGGTTTTCGAATTTCATTGCAATAATGAATGAATTAAAAAAAAAAACAAGCACCATTGAAAAATACACTTTTAAAATTGTGAAAAATCGCTCAAATTAGGGATGGAAAGCCCTCGCTCAGACTCATGCTAATTTGAAATAATAATTGGTTTGTAACCAAGTATAGTGGAACGAGTCAAATTAGAACACTAAACACAAAACGGATACAATTTTTTCTCCTCAGTAGTAATTATTAACCCTGATAATACAAATAGGCAAGGTCTGGAAAGGATCCCGAGAAATATATTTTTTATAAAACAACCACAGGTGTCTTAATTATTTGTTTATCCATATACGTACGTGGAAGTTCCAATTTAAACACTCCGATAATAGAATGGAACATTGACCCAAAATGGAACGTTATGGAATGGAACGGGGAATCTTAACATTTAATACATTAGTATCATCGGTGTGTGTTTCCCAGCTCAAGTTTTGCAAAAAAAATTTCCGTTTTTTGATATCTCACTTAGTTTTCGAGATACAGGACATTTTATAAAATGGCGTTTTTTTGTTTTAATGTCCGGCATCTCCGAAACTAAGCGAGATAGAGCAAAGGGGACAACATTTATGCTCAACCGGATTATTAGTGCACCCTGATAATAAAATAAGCCTATGTCCGAGAGAGATATCGAAAAGATTAATTTGTTATGAAGCCACCACAGGGTGTCTTAATAAGCACTTTGATAATAGAATTTAACAGTGGTCTAATATGTAACGATATGGAATGGAACGGAGAACGTATCAGAACACTTAACACATAATCGGTATGTGTTACTGCAGCCAAGTTTTGCAAAAATTATGTCCTTTTTTCGATATCTCGCTTACTAATACAAATACGATAGGTCCGGAAAAGATCCCGTGGGTTCCATTTTTAACAAGTGGCCACAGGGTGATTTATTTTTTTTGTATTTTTAATATAAATTTACATAATCCGCTAAAATAAATGAAATCTTTTATAATATTTATTAAACAATTCATAAAAAGTTATAAAACTTCATCAACATATACATGAAACATTTCATAAAGATGAAGAAATCTGTCATCAATTTGCTCTTGTATGACACAACGTCATCATATTTATGAAGTTTTTCATAAATATGATGGAGCTTTTTCCCTGAGTGTATTTCTAAAATTATTAATGATATAGAAAATTTTCACAAGTGAATAATTGTGAAATGTAATTGACGTCGCCCAAGTCTGTTTGGAAATACCGAAAATAGTAAACCACTAAAATTTTAATATTTAGTATAATATAATTATATCTCATTTGATAAGTTCCCATATATTAACACATACAAATTGATCCGAAAAGTGGGTCATCTAACTACCCGACGAAAAAGTTTTTATATAGTCATATATAGCTTGATATGACCATATATCATGTCCACATGTAACGATATATGTTTACATCTCATATTTATTTTTTTTACGAAAATTTCTAATATAGCGCTATATATCATCATATACCAACAAATATTATGTTGCAATGTAACATTGTTACATATTAGTTAATATTTTGTATCTCTTCATATATACTTGATATAGATTAATATTACATCATGTATACTTTAATGTATATAGGTATATAAGATACAATAAAATCAAACAAACTATATCACTTTTATATATAAATATCACTTTTATTTATATTATACATATATGGTAGAAATTAAAAAAAATCGATCTCTGTATATTTAGCATAAAAGACAAAAAAAAAGGAAAATTCAATGTATACTTTAATGTATATAGGTATATATACATTTATATATATATTTTATATATAAACATATATAAAATTTTTTATATATACATATATGGTATGGTATATATAAACATATATGGTAGAAATTAAAAAAAATGTATCTCTATATATTCATCAGAAAAGACAAAAAATTGAAAATTCGATGTATTTATTGTAAAACAAAGCCAAAGTAAAACTTAGAAAAAAGTTCAAAGTTAATAAATTAAATAATATATATGAGTAAAAAAATAATTTTAAGTCAGAAAATGCTAGTAAAGCAAATTTAAAAAAGTGAAAAAAACATACAAAAAAAAGGCAGAAACTAGTCTAGTCTGACTTAGAAATTAATAGCGTTTATAGTTTTTAGAGAAAAACATTTATTCTTCTTCTTAACCTCAACCTTTCTAAAGAAAAATCACATCTAATTTCAAAAATCCTTTGATTTATATTTAAATTTTTATTGTTATTTGAAATGTGAATCAAAATATTAATATGTTATATCAAATTGTATAAAATTATATCAAATTATATATAACTTGATCCCATTATATAGACATATTTTTCTGGTCGAATTATATTAGATGAGATCACATGAGATAAGGGTATGTATGTAAATTTTCGAATCAACTAAGATATAATGTGATGTGAAATTATATATATGAATATATATGTTTATATATACCCATATCGAAACTTTTCTCAGTGGGTATATTAAACTAGATATAATTTGTTAACACTTTATTCGAGATTTTTCCATATCCTGTACATTAAATTATATCTATATGGACATAAAGATTACAAAGCCAATTGTGACAATTTTTTGTTGTTGTTTTTGTTTTTCCTTTGATATTTTAAATTTTGAATCTCGCTCCTAGACGAGGACAAGAAATTCTCATTGAGTTTGTGATTTAACATAACAAATATCTCTAGAAATTCTAATAACAAAGTCCCCTGAAGATTTCCTTGGGCAGGTATGAAATCCGGATAGGGACACGCCTACATCAGATTGCTTTTCACAATTTGTTAAATAAATTTTTTGGGACTTTAGCACATTTAAATACTATTAATGCAATTAATGTTTATCCCGATGAAAATAAATTTAAATAAATATATCTGATTTTATATAATTTTAGCCTATAGTAGGTATGTTTTTTGTGACTTGAACTTAGGCATAAAATTATTTAAGTTGAAATTTCAAATTTCTAGAAACCAACAATTTTATATAGCAAAATTTTTATTTGTGTTTGTGTTTGTGTTTTTGTTTTTTTTTTTTTTTAAGAAAAGAAACATTCAGGATATTCTTCCTATTTATTAATGTGTTACTTTCTTTGGAAAGTGATGGTAGAGAGGTGAAAGGTGGGGAAAGATGAAGGTATTCAAACATGGCTACGTCTTTGAGCAGTTGTTGCTCGCCACCTGATGGAGAGTTGACGAACTTATTGAAGCTTTTTAATTCATAGCCCTGATTCATTATTTTACTTCGATGGGGTTAAGTGCTATGGGAACCCCGAAGGCGGGCGCTACGATACATATGAAGGATAGAAAACTCATATATATTATTTTTATAAATTGTTGTTGTCGTTACCGGTAATCGAACCCGGGACCATCTGTGTAACAGTCCAACGCGCTAAACATTACATCACAACGCCCACTAAAATGTACCCAGTTTTCTTATTTGAAATTTTATTATTAAATCACTTGAAAATGAATTTGTGATAAAATTAATATGGTTTTATGCGAAGCCTAATGTAATAAAGTCTTAACTTGCAGATAACTGGAGAATATGGCGGATGCGGTACCAATTCGTAGCCCAATTCATAGAATTTTGCCATTGAGACTGCACACATGTGCACCCGGGCATTATCTTGATGAAAAAGAACTTTTTTCTTGGTCATATGGGGTCTTTTTTTTTTAAATCCTCTTTAAATCGGTCCAATAAGTTAACATAATACTCGCCGTTTATTGTTTTTTCCCTTTTGAAGGTAATCCATGTTGATAATCCAGCGTGCATCCCAAAAAACTGTAGCCATCACCTTATTGACCGACAAACTTACCTTGGCCTTCTTCGAAGCCGGTTCACCCAGAGAAACCCATTGTTTAGACTGCTGCTTTGTCTCCGGAGTGTTTTAATGGATCCACGTTTCATCCATAGTCACAAAACGCCGCAAAAACTCATTAGAATTGAGGCTAAGCAACTTCAAACAATTCTTCGAAGTTGTCACACGATTACGTTTATGGTCAATTGAGAGCAAACGCGGCACCCATCTTGCAGACAGCTTTCTTAAACCCAATGATCATAAAAAATCGAAACCACATTGCCATATGAAATGCCTATGGCATCAACAATCTCACGCACTTTTACTCTTCGAGCGGCCAACACCATATCGTGGATTTTTTCGACATTTTCGGGTGTTTGCCGTCCAGAACGTTCAGCGTCATTTGTACTTGTGCGACCACAACAAAAGTCGGTAAACCACATTTTTTAACATTGAAGTCGATGGTGCAGAGCTCCCATAGTACTTATCCAGCTTTGCCTTGGATTGATTGACGGTTTTTTTTTCGCAAAAAATAATATTTAATGAGCACTCGATATTCACTTTTTTCCATTTTTAAAAAAATGCACGAGGTTGTATGTTTTGAACAGCTGTTAAACGCAAAGTAAATGACGGAACTTGCTCAAACTTTGAGTATTAACAGGTGGTACTTAATGGGAGAAGTGTTGCATTTCATATAACTACGAGGGAAGTTCGAAAAGCCACGGACTTATTGATCCGCCCTCGTATATATGGAGTTAGATTTGGAGATATATAATAATATCAAGTACCATATACAAAATTCTCGCAATAAAAATGATCAGATGTATTTGTATATAATGATATAAACCGTAATGCGGCTCCATTCAAGGTCAGATATGACTTATATATGACTAGATATATAAATTTTTAAGGGGGTTACAGAAGTTTTTGGGATTATGATCACAAACCGGATATTAAGTATAATCTCTGTACATTGTTTACGACAAACAATCGGTCACTATCCCCATTTCATGACCGTAGGGGCAAGAATATTCCAAATTTTCTAACGGTTATTTATAAAATCAATTTTGTATTCGTTATTAAATATTTTTCCTGTACGAAATTTGATTAAATTTCTAACTCTAACAAATTTATTTTAATATAAATACGGTAACATTAAACATTTATGTTAGATTGACACTAAAAGTTAACGACCCCTTTTAGAACATTAAGAACATGAATATGGCAACCGTACTAAAATTGAGATGAAAAAAAAAAACAAAAAATTAACTGACGAAATACTTTGCATTTATACCATTTATTTATTCATCCCAACAAGAATGATTACACATGTTGCCAGTATAAAATAAAATTTTATTCATTTCTTCAACACACATACACACACACAAATACTAAGCAACTTACTGGAGAAAAAACGACGAAACGAAAAGAAAATAACTTTAAATTTATATTACACACCCGCGCCAATTTATACGAAAAACGCACACAGTTGCCAACTTGGTAACGCATAAAAAACAATGAGAAATGTGCCTCCTAAAAAAAGGTTTTATTTTTTGTTATAATTTGGAATTTGTAACTTAAGTCGAACAATGACTGACTGGCTGACTGGCCACCCTAAACACCCATCATACATAATTTTGAAGGGTAATATCATAAAATGAAATTTTTCTCATTCTTAACGATGGTTATGAATAACCCCCACTTTTTTTTGGTATAAAAACAAAATGTCAGTTTTCAGGCACTAATGAAATGAAGAAATGTGCTTAGAATTTTGATTTTTTTCAAATTCAGTACCGTAATACTCCGTATTTGACTGACTACTTAGTTTCACACTATTTATTAGGGTGGCATTTATTTGCTTGGAGGAAGTTTTAATGGATACAATTTATAAACTCAGGAAATTGAGAAGCTAGAAATGACTAAAAAATTATTTATTGCCTTTGCGGCCACAAAACATTTATTCTATGAGGGTGTATTAATACTTCGCAACATTTTTGTCCGTTTTGCCCTATCTCGCTTAGTTTCGGAGATACTGACCATTTTAAAAAATCGCCATTTTATAAAATAGCTAGTATCTCGAAAACTAAGCGAAATATCTCAAAATGCACCAAATTTTTGCAAAACCTAACTTAAGTAACACGTTCGAATGTGTTAAGTGTTACGATTCTACTCGTTCCCCGGTTCATTCCATATCGTTCCAGTTTAGACCAATGTTCCATTTTATTATCAAAGTGATTAAATTTGTATTGTCACGTACGTATTTGAGTAAACAAATAATTTGGACACCCTGTGTCTGTTTCATAAAAATTTAATCTCTCGGGATCTTTCCCGGATATAGGCTATTTGTATTATAAGCGTTACATAAAGCTCCTGTGAAACCCAGATTTCCTCGATATTCACCATTAGGTTTTCGAAATTCTTATCTGTAAATTGAAATTTGTTTCTTTAATTGATGCATTACTAATTGTAATGAAATATAAAAAGATTACCTCACCCTAGGGTTACGATGCAAAAAATAGTTGCAATATGCATTTCAAATTATTTTTGCTTTATACAATAATTATAAAAAAAAGTGTTATTCGAAGGTATGCATTCTTAGAGGATTGTTATATTTTTTCCGAGCGTTAGATTTTTTTTTTATTAAAAAACCCTTTCCTCGAATGCAAACAAAAATGAGTAAAAACAAGAACTGACCCAATCCAAATTTGCTTGTTTGCAAAGTTATATCAATTTCCACCATTTTTCGATGACTGGTTAAAAATGAGTTAAGTAACGATGACACCGAACAATTTTTTTTTTGTAAGTGGATGAATTTTTTTTATAAAATAAAATGATCCACCCTAATACCTTCATACATCTTTTTCTTTTTTTTTGTGTGAAATGGCAGACATCCAATGAATGAAGAAAAATCCTCACAAGTAACATTTAATATAAGAAAATATTCTTTTTAAACGTCAGTCATGTCTTAAGTTA
Organism: Delia radicum; assembly: GCA_021234595.1. Lineage (NCBI taxonomy): Eukaryota > Metazoa > Arthropoda > Insecta > Diptera > Anthomyiidae > Delia > Delia radicum. The sequence goes on from CM037854.1 coordinate 196,068,003, forward strand.
GCAAATCAATTTAATGTCAGTCACAAACGTAGCATTTGTTAGAACTTCTAGTAGAAGTAGAAGCAAAAAAAAAAAAAGCGAACAGTTTGAAATTTCATCATCAGTAAAAAATCTGCTGTTCTGTACTTAGATCGACATACCTATCATAAGATGAAATCAACATATGCCTTTGGGGGTTGGTTGGTTTGGATGGTTTTTAATGTTAGATTGTGGTATGAGTGTGTAATGATGTACTTTGTTGTCTAGAAAATGGAATTGGCTGCATCAAAAACACGTCCTATAAACATGAATCCATAGAAGATTTGACTAGAGTTTATTTTTCATTTGAATACAAAAATTGATGCGTTGCATGTTCGACAAGGTGGTTGTGGGTTTTTGGGAGGCAGGTTCGAATAGATGTGAGAGTAAATGTTTTGTTTGTTAGAAATTTTCAAATAGAATGTATCGTTGTGTGTGTAGTTAAGGATATAGTAGTATGTATGTTAATAATGTATTTGTATTGTGTATTTTTTCACATTCAAGTTTATTTTATTTATTTTATTTTTTTTTTTTGTTCGTTTGTTGTGAATTTTTGCAATAATATTAAAATGCTTGAACGCAGAAAAAAACGCATTATAATAAAATTTTATGTTATGACTTTTTGTACGTAACACCATCTACATACGTACTATTTTGAGAAACAAACACGTCAAAATGAAAAAAATTACATCAAACAATATCACCCAATATACAGCATGCCACATTAGAGTTGTTCAAAAAATAATGAAAGTTGGAATTTGTGATCTTCACAATGTTGCCCCAACTCCTTGGTGTCGTCCAAAAGCAAGATGTGCCAAGTTTTAGATAAACCGGTTTACGTTTAGAGTTCACAGTGAAAGTTAGCTTTTAAGAATTAGTAAAATTTGTAGGGCAAAATATGATGAAAGTTGGATTTTGCGATCTTCATAATGTTGCCCCAACTAATTGGTGTTGTCACACATGTACAAAAGCAAGATGTGCAAGTTTCAGATAAACTCTTTAACATTAAGAGGTCACAGAAAAAGTTAAATTTCAAGAATTAGTGAATTGTAGGGCAAGTTTTGCCATTTTCCTAATTATTTTGTAAAAATGTAATTTTTAAGTATAATTTCCATCAAAAGACATTTTTGAACGTTATTAGAAGTTTTGTTAAAAAATTCTATTTAATATAGCCGAAACCCAAAGTTTTTATATAATTAAAAAAAAAAAAAAATTTAAATATGTATTTTTTAATGTTTGTAGAAATAAAATTGCGGTACGATGTTAAAAATCGATATATATGGATCCATACATGAGTACATATGCTTCATACATGTGCACATGCATTCATAAATGATTCATATGTGTTCATAATTGATTCATACATATTCATATGTTGCATCATATATGTTCCTGTGTCTGCATTAACGAAAGTTGAGGTAAAATTTAAATTATCATACACATCCATACATTTCCATACATGGTCATATGTGTACATTTTACGAAAATTGAGGTAATATTTACATGTCACATATCGAGGTATATTGACATTTATGAACTCGAATGTCTTCATATGTAAACATGAATAAATTCATACATGTTCATAAATGGTTACGTATATGTTGAGTTTTAACCGGGTATATAGATTTTGTTTTAGACCAACAAATCTTAAAGTTTTAAAACTATTCTAATTTAATACGATAGCATTTAGCAGTTTAACTGTAAATTTCGTCGTTATTGTTTTTTTTACCAAAAATATTATAAAACCTTCGTTATGCCATTTTTGCACTTTTTCGTGCCATTTTTTTCTGTTTTTTAGTGCTATTTTGCATATAATTTCTAATTTCTAATTGTTTTGTTTTATTTTAAACTTGCCCTGGTAGTTTGTCTCTAGAAAAAATTTCTTCGAATTAGCGTTGGCTTTAAATTGTATTGTATCCTACGAGATATATCTTCACTAAATTTTCCAATCACTTTCCATTAACTTTTAAGTTATTCGCTGTCTTCTTAAAAATTATACTTAAAAGCGCAGATTTCTGTTAAAATTTTTGAAAACGCAAGTAGAAATCCAACGGCTTATATAAACAAATTTCTCAAACCTAAGCTTAATTTTAATGAAAATGGAAATTTAAAAAAAACAATAGTGGATTGTAAATTATTCGCAATTATTTTTTTTTTTCAAATATTCCGAGAAAAACAATTTTTTGTGGTGATTTTCTAATTACTTGAAAACGATGACATACAAAAAACCAACTTGTTATAGTTAAAATTTCAGCTACAATAACAGAAAATAATACCCGAAAGTTGCACCAGCAGAAATCTCTATGAAGTTAAGAATCACCGCCTGCTAAATTTAACTAAACTAAATTTAAGTTGACAGTTATAGTTAAATTAACTAAGAATTTAGCTAAATCAACATAATTTTTTAGCTGAATCGACCGAAAATTTCTGCTGAAAAGATCTTTCCGGATCTGACCAGAAGCAGTTCCACATAGGGTGCCGATCGGGACTGAGTTTTATAAATCTCTGAATTCGCGATTTGGAAAATTTTGGTCCCGGAAGCTCGGGATGTATCGGGATCCCGGTATTTTCGGGATCGACAGCCCTACTTCAACGTTTATTATGGAGAAAAAAAGTAAATAAAATTACTTAATTGATACGAAGTAACATTTGTTGGTCCATTTTGCTCTGTCTCGTTTAGTTTCGGAGTTATAGCATATTTTATGATTATAAAATAAAAAATGTTAAAAAAGAACGTTATCTACAAGTGAGACTGATGGCGGAGACAACAAAAAAGTAATTGTTTGAAAACAATTGTGGTTTTAATTAAGTTACAAAATTTGTAAATTTCAGAATCACGCATTACTAAATTTTTGGTCGGAAAATTTGTTCAAATACGGATAAAATTGTTCTTAAGGTAAAAGAATTTAACTAATAACTTTAGCTAAGTAAGTGATTTAAACGATAAAAAGTGAAAGTCATGGTTGTTCTTTTTCTCTCGTATGTAATAAAAAAATTATATATTAACATAAATGTGCAAATGCAGTTTTAAGATGCATTTTCGAAATTTTTCTATTCCTTCAAAATTTTTTTCATCATCGATGAATCGAAAATTTAACATTATTTATACAAAATTAAATTAAGCTATTGCTATGACGCAAATGTCATCAGTGCAATCCCATAAAAACTTTCGAAAATACGGCTCTACATACTCTTGGGATTTTTTGAAGTAAAAAAAACCCCTAAAAAATCGGTAGCTTTTGAAAATTTTAAAAACTAAATATGAAGGTGTTTTATACGCTCCATAGAAAATATATGTTTTCAATATAAAGATAGTTGGAAGATAAGTGATTAAAAAATTTAAATTATTTCATTATCTATCAAATAATAAACTTTTTGATAAAGGTTTACCACTTTTTTGTATGAAATTTTCCATGTTTTTAATTTATATTTAATATTTGTAATGTACGTAATTATTATATTTAATCTTCTCATTTTTTAATTAAAATACTGTTGAGTGCTTTTATAAAGAACGTCGGTTTTTATTACGAACGGGTTTTTTGGTCGCAACATATATGTATCTTAAAGCGGATTCTGGTTCTAGAGAGTCTACAACATATTTTCTAACAAAAACGAAAAAAATCTTGATGTTGCCAATCAAAACTTTCTAAGTTTGGCATTTCTTTAGTTAGGGGCACATTACCGATTTTTATAAAAAAAAAGTTATGAACGATTCATAAGCCATGCCGCCTCCGTTCAATTGTTTAAGTTTTCTCTAAAATTATTTAACTGTTCTAGAGCTTATAAAATCTTCTTCTATATAATATATATACATTTTTATTTTCCAGGAATGGGAGTGTGTTATTTCACTATAAATTTAAAACTTAATTTTTTTAAAAATTTTAACCTAAAAAAATTTACTTTTAAGCCTTATCGCCTCCGTCCACTTTGTCTGACAAAAAAATTATCGACTCAGCTCCGTATCTAAATCGTTCCAAAATTTTTTTCAAATCGGTGAGTTGTCCGTAAACTAAACACAGGCCAAATTTTGAAAATTTTGATTCACCACTGAAATGAGCGCAACCTAAAGGTTTGTCTTTAAAAATGTAGTATGTTTATGATTGGTCTCATGCCTTGTCTATCATACCATATAATTGACAAAAAACAGAGCTTTCGTTCTGTTTTTCGGTCATTTTTAAATTTAAATTCAAATAACAAGCTACCATCGCTGGAAAATAAAAATGAATATATATCATGTGAAAGAAGATTTTATAAGCTTTCTAGTGACATATAAATTGTCCCGAGCAGATAAGTAATTTTTGAGAAAATAAAAACTTAAAAAATTAAACTCTTTAGCCTGGCAGACTCCAAAAAAATTAAATTTCAGGCTCTGATCACGTATCTGAATCGTTCCTAATTTTGTTATCTAAACTTAAGACATGACAAATTTTGTTTGGCAGCGAAAAAAAGCCCCCACCTACATTTTTTTACGATTTCGTTGGAAAATGGTTTTTAGACATGTAGCAACAGAATCCGTTTTCAGATTGGAGTGACACGCAAATTTTATTTACAACGTGATATACTAACACATTTTATTCAAAATAATACGGTTATAACGAAAATCGCTTATAACAAACTTTTTATATAAAGAACTATTTTTTGGACCATTTTACGAGTTTTCATTAACGCTTATAACAAATACATAAAAAATCGAGATTGTAAAGTAAAAATTCGGCTGCAGAACTTAAAAGTTATAGCTTTTTAATTACAAATTTTCTAAATATAAATTAATATTGCATGAAACGTTATTTAATCAAATTATTTTTCAGAATTTCAAATTTTTAAATAAGGAAAAATTTAAGAAAAAATCGTTGCATTTTAAAAACTTTTTTAAAGCGTTTAGCTCGCTTAAAGCGAACATCGGGAATTCGTTATAACCGTACGCCATTGTTATATAATGTAAATGCCATATGATACTTCAATTTTAAGATTTTCTTTTTTGGTCAAACCATATTTACTTTCATAATGCCACAGTTTAAGGGTGTTGTGGAGCTCGAGATTTCCAAGTTATTTTTGGACCACTCTAATGCCACATACACGACTAAAGCATCGTAAGTATAAAAAACCAACAGTAACATTTACAAGGAATTCAATGGAGAGTGATCAACATATTTTTGTTACCCCAACTACATATTGTTACCGAAAAACACACGTATAAATATTGTAAAGTTGCTTTCCAAACTATATAATCCTTTGTTATTTGTGTAAATTATATGTATAAATTTACATAATGTAAATTTATTTACAACTACGCATGGAGAAAACTAACAAAAATTTATTTTTACATCCTTACAATGGACAATTTAATACACATCGAATTTCTTCTTTCCCAGGTGTATAATATTTTGAACCGGCTTGGACACAGGCAGACAAGTAGTATTCAAATATTAAATCTTTCCTTGTAAAAAATTAACATATTTGTCATCCAATTTATTAATTTGATTTTTCAGTCTAGTTTTGAAGTTAAAATTAAACTGTTTTGCAAAAGAACCATTGAGAAAAGGTTTAGCTTGTTCAGTTCGATGTCTCATTCGATGCCTCGGTAAAGGAAATGCTTAAAATTTTTAAAATCCTTGAAATCAATCCATTACGTTTATCAGTGAATAACTTAAGTGTGTAAGCCCAAATTATGTGACTCGCGTGAAAACAGAACTTAAAGAACTGAACATTGGGGTGGCCCTACAAATGGTATGTTTAAGAATTCGCTTGAATAACTTGAGTATGCTTGAGTAGCACTCAAACGATGCACATTGAAGATCTGAATAACAAAAATATAACGACATTTTTTATAAAGGGTTATTTTAGGTTCCGACAAGCGTTTTCTTCAAAAAAAAAGTTATTGTACTTTTTATCGAAATATCGCTCAAAAGCTACGTAGACATATTATGAGAAAATTATTCATAATTTTTTCTAGAACTGTTTTTGTCCACCGCAGCATTTTAAATTTTCATTTTAATTTAATTGCGTATAAAAAATATTTAAATAACACTGTGTAACATTTTTTTTAATTTTGTCCTTAGTTAAGTGCCATTTAAGTGTTTTTTGCGAAAAAGTCGAAATATTAACAATTATCATATAAGGATGTTTTTTTTTTTGGAGGTACAGGACTTTAAAATAGAATAAAACAAAGATGAATTTTTTAAATTGACATGAAATTTAGTTTATTCGAAAGATAATCTTCTGATAATAATCTGTAATGATGACTTCTGGCATATGACCGCCACGGCTGGCTCGGGCGTAGTCTAATCTGGAGGTCCAATTTTCAATGACTTTTTCCAACATTTGTGGCCGTATATTGGCAATAACGCGGCGAATGTTGTCCTCCAAGTGGTCAATCGTTTCGGGCTTATCGGCGTAGACTAGCGACTTCACATATCCCCTCAGAAAATAGTCCAGCGGCGTTAAATCGCACGATCTTGGAGGCATCAATAAACAAAATTATGAAAATCGGGATCAACGGCAATCTTGTTTTGGACCCATTTACCGAATTCACGCCTTGCTATGTGCTCGTGTGGCTTCAGTTGTTGCAAGAGTTGGATTTTGTAAGCACGCAAACCAAGATCTTTCCGCAAAATCGTCCATAAAGTGGATGGACACATATCCAATTCCTGTACACGATGTCGGATAGACTTATTGGGGTCTTCCTCTACGCTACGCTCTACAGCAGCAGTGACTTCTTCTGTAAGCACTGTACGACGTCTCTGTGGATGCATATTATCATTTAGAGTAAACGTGGTGCGAAAACGTTCCATAGTTAATCGAATTAATTGCTCTGATGGACGATTATGTTGACCGTAAAATGGTCGTACGCGATATGTATTTCGAATTGAACCATGATTTTCAAAAATAAATTTGGCGTTGTTAAGGCCTTAGTCTATTCATGTTGAAATGCTAAACCAACCTAAACATAAATCACTTGAAAGCTGACAAAATATCTATACCTCTATAAAAAACACCATTTATATGCTGAATATTTAAAAATGCCGCGGTGGACCGAAAGTGTTCTTAAAAGAATTTATAAATATTATTCAAATAATAAGCTCTACTTAACGGCAAAAAGTAAGACAAACTTTTTTGGACAACTTATTCCACTTTTGACATCTTAACCCTTAAATGACCTCTGTATCTTTAAAGATACAACTAATAAAAAACCCCTACGGCTTTATTTTGAGCTTAATTAAAATGAAAACTTCACAAGTTTGTTAAGAAATTTATTTTTAATTTATTTTTTAATTATTATTTAGAATTGCACTTTTTATTAATAATGAAAGTCGAAAAAATTAATAAGGGCAAAATTAATTAAAATTTCACAAATGCGTTTTTTTTATGATATCAAAAATATAAACGCAAACATAAGTTTAGAAAGTTTAAATAAATACTTAAGTATTTAGAGACAAATATAAGCTTTCAATGTTATATTTTGTTTGTTCCTAAGTCACTTTATTTTTGTGTAACGGGCAATTCAAAATTATGAAATTTTTTTTTTTGTTTATAAAAACGTTAAAAAAAAATATTTTAAAAATCATGGCGCGCTGTTTTTGTTTTATTAAAATCGACGCTGTTGGTCATTTAGCGTTAAATCGCTTGTCGGAACCTAAAACCACCCTAAAAAAAATTGTTTATACACTGATAGAATTTTCCTTCATAGTATTAATGAAACGATTTCATTAAAATCGATTCATTGGTTTAATGAAAAATTTCATTAACTGAATGAAAATTCATTAATATTGGTATTTTTTTCATTAACATTTTTTTATGATTTTTTATAATTTCATAAAAAAAATTCATTAAATCAATGAAAAATTTTCAAATTTTTTTCAATAAAATTTTGACTTGTAATGAGAAAAAAAAATTTTTTTGTACTATCATTTTGAAATAAATAAAACTGAAAAATTTCTTTTAAACAGAATTAACCAAAACTTTGATATAAATAAATTTTTTTATTAAATTTGACTAGAGCTAACAGTTTTTTGAAGAGTTTGAATAGTTGGTCAGTAAATTCCAGGGATCAGATTCTCTAAGAAAAACGATATAGTTTTGTTCAAAACGAGACCTAAATTGTTATCGTTTTGACGATGTTACTTACACAAAAACGTTATGCTTAACGATAATAAATTTTTGTTTTTTAGCAACATTGTTAACAATATTTAACATTTTATCTAATATGGTCGTTATTTAACTACAAACGTGGACTATAATCGTCGATCGTTCTACAGAATTCCAAGCCAGATCGATAAAAAAAATTACATATTTCGTACCGACATATAAGCAAATATGTCATCTCTTAACACAAATTATAAAAAATGTAAAGAAAGATTGAACAATTTTGTAAAAATAAAACAATAGAAACAGAAATAAATTAAAATTGGTTTTTTTAGTTCAGCTTTTAATATTTTAATGCCTGTAAATTATATTAAAACGATTTTTTCAATCATCAAAGTTCTTAGTATATGTACATAATATTAAAAAGTATAATAATTAAAATATTTCTTTTTTATGGAAAAAATTTTTTATTTTCAAAATTTGTAATTTTCGATCTGAAATCTAATCAGCTACTTTTCAAATATTATCTTTTTCGAATTCGTCAAAAATTATGAGCTTTAGCAACGATTAGGCTAAGATTAATGAAAAAAAATTTCATATACTTTATGAAATGTTCATTGGGGTCAATGAAACCATTCATTAAAATTGATTTAATGAATACATTTCATTGACTCAATGAAACGTTTTTTCGGGACTTTTTTATGAAAAAATTCATTGGATTAATGAAGGAATTCATTAATAGTACGCACAAATTTCTATCAGTGTATATTCCGCATTCAGCTCTTCAGAATGCATCGTTTGAGTGCTATTACTCAAATGTTTTTTAACGGGACACTCTACTGAACATATATTTCATTAAACTGATTTAATGCATATAGAGAAACTATCTAACTTAATAAAACAGATTTATGCAGAGGACAAAAAAAGCTAATATTTTTTTTATGAATTTTCATTAGCACGTGAAATTAGTGTCAAGTGCTACACTCATAAAAGAAGTTAATTCAAAAGTCTGTTAAACGGGTTCTAGGTTGAGCTAATTTTTTTCAATTGTTATCGTTTAAAATCAGTTATTTAGCTAAAGTTATTAGTTTTCTTATTTTACCTCAAGAACAAATTTCATCCGTATTTGAAAAAATTGCTTGACCTAAAATTTAGTAATTCGTGATACTATTATATGTTACAGCTCTTATATGTTAATTTGAATGAACAAACCAATAGGAACTTAACAAACAAATGTGGTATTTGAAAAAAAATATTAAAAAGAAAATGCTCGGACACGTTGGATGCAAGGTGGATGCGTCTTCACAATACTTTTCATTTGATATCCAATTTGCCAATAGTCCATCATTTAATATTAGAAATTTATTTAAAAAAAAAACGCCAAATTGAGTCGTTTTTGACCCAACTTTTTAAGCCCTAAACTTGAGTCCTGAAAAATACGTGTCCTATAATATTTGGTTCTCTGAAACATTTGCGAATTTCATTTAAATCGGAGGGTTCACTGTGGAGTTTCCTTGTGCGTCTCAGGTAAAATACCCCTTACTAAGCTTCAGTTAAATGATTTTATTTCATTTATTTGATGCAAATCGTATTTTAAGACACATTTTAAAAACGCTTGCCCCCTTAACCCTTTGACTACCCTTGTACATTATAGTGAATACATTAAAAAAAAAAAAAATATAAAAAATTCGATAATGCAGTTAAACCAAATATTTTTATTTAAATATCATATGCATAAACTGTTCATCAATGTAGTCACGATATTTCTTAACAAAGCTTCCGAAAAGGGGCTTTTAGTGTATCACCTGAACTAACAAAGCTAGAATCTCGAAATTTGGCTCATAGCTTCATCGAATAACCAGATCATGGTTATGCGAATGTTTCAATGGTACACTGAGGGAACTTCTGCTTTAAAAATATGTCATTGTTTGGGTTGTAATACAGTTTCATTATTTTTAATGTAAATGTCAGTCATTTATAGAACAAACTTAATTTGTTTTCTAACCTTGTTGTTCATTAAAAAAAATAAACCACATCAAATAACTGTTTTATGATTTTGCATTAATTTATTACACTAGTTTTTTTAAAATAATAAAAAAAATAAATATTTGTTTATTTTCTACTAACATGTGGTTAATTTTTACTACAATTGTTAGTCATTTTTTGAACAGTAAAAACAAATGACAATGTTAGTTGAATTTACTGAATAGTAAGTCGTTGTTTCATTTGTTTTTAACTATACTTGCAGTGGCCTACTTAGTATTCTAAGTGTAAAAATGGGCTGAGAAGTTTCAAAAATTTTCATACCCATGTTACAGACGAAATGACTGGGAGGGGCATATATGTAAACCTATTTATTTCTTATTTAAGGACTTCCAACAAGAATCTGAAGTCAAAATATAAGTATAATCACAAACAAGAAGTCGGTAGGGAAAGGGTTAATAATGCATATGTCATTAACAATTTTCAACATAAAATAAAATGTTGCTTTTTCTGTGATGCAAACTTCATCTTATTTTGTCGATTTTGTGAAAAACCTCTTATCTATTATTTTTATAAAAAAAATTAAGTTCTTGTCTTTTTCAAATGTTTCTCTAAATATTGTTTTTATGTTCCCTGGCTTTGATGAATTTTCAATTAAAAAAATTACCAATTTTTTTTCTTGAGTCAATTTTTTCATATAAAAATTTTGTAGTTTCGAATAGCTTAGTTACTCGGAATGTTAGTCAAAAATTATTTCCCGTCTTTATAGATAACATTTTTTTTTTTAATTTTTCATGTCACATCTGCTAATATAAAAAATTGTTTTTATTGTTTTTTAAGGTCATCAATGATAAAGAAAATCTGAAGTAAATCATTTTTGTATATCAATTGACGTTTACCTTATCCCAAATAAATATTTCATATTTTTAACAAAGAATCATAAATTTTGAAGAAAATTTCAAGGGTGTAAACTGATTGTACAAACCGAATAAAAGCAGCAACAAAATTATGATTTAAATGCGTTTTTAATCCCTCAATAATAATTTATATGAGTTTTCTGTCAGTATTTCTTGAAAAAAGGCGACATTTCAAAATGATTTAAGAGGGATTAGTCAAATGTATTAACGCACGCATATGAACGGATATTAATAATTGGATAAAAATACAGAAGAAAAAATATCACAACGAGTATTTAATACAAAAGACAAGTGGGATCCAATAAAAATACCAATTGACAAAGAGATAAATGTTAAAATTTAAATTGTGCATAAATATTTATTCAAATTATTATTTTTTAACCAATCTTTTTTAATGGCTTTTAACCAGTGGCATAACCAGGGGGGCCGACAGCCCCCAACTTTTTTTTTTATTAATGAATGCCTTTTTTATAAATGAATGTCTTTCAATATGGTTGGATTCATTGATTTAATGAATACTTTTCATTAAAGTAATGAAAAATTCATTAAGTAAATGAAATATTCATAAAATCATCTTTGTTTGATGCTCAAAATATTCAATCATTTTATATTCTCTTGTTTTGTCACCAAAATTTAGTTCCATCAGATATCAACAGGAGCCCTTCAACTATTGGAAAAAGCTATTTGAATACAAAAGGTCTAGATAAGCACATAATTTTGTTTGGGTTAAATAGGTCAATCGGCAACGCGCTACTGTTTACATGTTGGTGGCTGCGAGTTCAAGTAGCGTTCAGGGTGATTTAGAAAAAAAAAACAGAAAGTAAAATAAGTAAATAAATATTAAAATATAAATAAATATGAAACAGGGAACATGTAATTTTTCCCATTGAAATTCATTTAATGATAATAATTTATTAATCCAATGAAACTTTCTTTGGGCACTTTTATTGAAAAATTCATTGTATTAATGATGGATTTCATTAGCACAATGCACAAAATTATATCAGTGTATAATGTTTGATGTACGGTTTTAATCGAAGCCGCGGCTTTTCAAGCCTCAATACCGACAAAAATAAGTCGGTTTTCTATAAAGACTTTAACTCATCAAAAAACGTATTGTTTCAGATTTTTTTTTAATACAAATTTTGTTTCGAGCCCTTAATTAATTTTGTTTTGTCCAAATTTAACGTGTTTCGTATTAAATACAAATAAATTATTCCGAAAAATTGAATGATGAATTTCGAAAAGAGACCATGTCCAATTGTTTTTTTAAACTAAGAATATTGTTGGTTAAAATAAGCACTTCCTGTACACTGATATCATTTTCCTCCATAGTATTAACGAATCGATTTTATTAAAACGGTTTTCATTGATTTAATGAATAATTTCATTAACTGAATGAAAATTTTCATGAAATTAATGACATTTTCATAAACAATTTTTTTTGGACTTTTCATAATTTACAAAGAAAAGTTATTAAATAATTTCCATTGATTTCGAATTGTTTCAAATACAAATTTGAGCTTTTAATATGCAAAAAAAATATTGTTTAGTATAATTTTTTGATTTTTTCCCCCATATAGTACATTTTGGATAAAAAAAAAATAATCGCCGAAGTTAAAAGCTTAACATTACAATTGGACATACATTTCATGTTAAGCAGAATTAACTAGAACTTTATAAAACATTGACTGAGTCGGTCTCATAAAGTTTAGTTTAAAGATGTAAAACGACTACACAATTCTTAAAAAAATTTCCTTAAGTCGACATAAGTGCTTTTGTAAAAAAACTAAAAAAATAATTGTTGGCTAATATACAAACCCCTTTAAAAAGTGAATAAAAAAAAATTTTAAATGTTTGTGTAGTAATAAAAAGTAATGAAAATATTTCCTACAATCTATGAATTTTATTTATTAAACACATGAAACTTTCATAACCTTTATGCTGGAACGAATGAAGAAAATGTCATATACTTTATGAAATTTTCATTGGGTCAATGAAATCATTAATTAAAATTGATTTAATGAAACATGCTTCATTGATTCAATGAAACATTTCTTTGGGAACTTTTTTATAAAGAATTCTTTTCATTAATGAATCAATTCATTTACAAATTACTATCAGTGTATACAACATTGGTTTAGACCGGTATTTCATAAAGAATACGTGGAAATGATTCTATTTAAGTGCAAACGTTTGAAATATATAATAAAA
>CM037854.1:196081316-196129915 GCA_021234595.1 Delia radicum
TTAAAACGGTTTTCATTGATTTAATGAATAATTTCATTAACTGAATGAAAATTTTCATGAAATTAATGACATTTTCATAAACAATTTTTTTTGGACTTTTCATAATTTCACAAAGAAAAGTTATTAAATTAATTTCCATTGATTTCGAATTGTTTCAAATACAAATTTGAGCTTTTAATATACAAAAAAAAAATATTGTTTAGTATAAATTTTTGATTTTTTCCCCCATATAGTACATTTTGGATAAAAAACAATAGTCGCCGAAGTTAAACTCTTAACGTTACAATTGGACATAGGTTTATATTAAGCACAATTAACTAAAACTTTATAAAACATTGACTTGAGTCGGTCTCATAAAGTTTTAGTTAAAAGATGTAAAATGACTACACAATTCTTAAAAAATTTCCTTAAGTCGACATAAGTGCCCAGCAAAATTTTTTAGAACAGATTACCTCTGAACCTGTTCTAGAAACAACTTCTTTTACCACTGGTTACATGGAACTGGTTCTAGAACAGGTTCCAGGAAGTCGAAATGTAAGGTGTCACTGTCCCAGAACCAGTTCTATAACTGGTTCTAGAACCGGTTCTAAAGCAACCTGTTCTAGTTTGGAGGTAAAGAACCTATTGCATATAGGACAAACTCCATATAAAAAGAACCAGTTGCAGAACCGAAATTAGAACCTGTTATAATACAGTATAAGCTGTTCTGCAACCAGTTATTTGGATTTAACTATTTTACTGGGTGCTTTTGTAAAAAAAACTAAAAAAAATAATTGTTGGCTAATATATAAACCCCTTTAAAAAGTGAATAAAAAAAAAAATTTTAAATGTTTGTGTAGTAATAAAAAGTAATGAACATATTTCCTACAAACTATGAATTTTATTTATTAAACACATGAACTTTCATAACCTTTATGCTGGAACGAATGAAGAAAATGTCATATACTTTATGAAATTTTCATTGGGTCAATGAAATCATTAATTAAAATTAAAATAAATTTAATGAAACATGCTTCATTGATTCAATGAAACATTTCTTTGGGAACTTTTTATAAGGAATTCTTTTCATTAATGAATCAATTCATTAACAAATTACTATCAGTGTATACAACATTGGTTTAAACCGGTATTTCATAAAGAATACGTGCAAACGTTCGAAATATATAATAAAACAGGTTTTTTTTCTGTTTTTTAAAAAGAGGAACAACACTCAGGAAATTCTTCCTATTAATTAATGTGTTGCTTTCTTTGGAAAGGGGATAGTGGAGAGATGAAAGGTGGTGAAAGATGAAGAGCTTCAAGCATGGTAACACTGTAATTGCGCGAGATGATAAGTCTTAGAACAGTTGTCAGGTGGCGAGCAACCTGATGTAGAGTTGGCGAATTTATTGAAGCTTTTTGTTTCATAGCCCTGATTCATTATTTTACTTCGGCGGGGTTAAGTGCTATGGGAACACCGAAGGTGGGCGCAGCGATACATATAAGTGATAGAAAACTCATACATATTATTTTTCTAAATTGTCGTCACCGGAATCGAACCCGGGACCATCTGTGTAACAGTCTAACGCGCTAACCATTACTTACTCTGCCTTAAAACACTAACGAAATTATTGCATGGTACACTCATAGAAATAAATCTGTAAAAATAGCAGAAAAACTATTAAAAATAGTTAAAACTGAAGTAGCAAAAAAAAAACAAAAATGCTAAAAGTAGCAAATTTTTTTTTGCTAAATATTAGTAAGATAGGAACAGAAAAAAACAAAAATTTAGTTCCCTTCCAGTTTGATTTTAGTTCATTGAAAATAGCAACAAATTCTGCTAAAATTAGCATAAAGTTCTGCTGAATATTTGTTGACAAAAAAAAAACAAAAAAACTAATAAAATAGATATACAAAAGTTTTGCTATGTTTAACTCAAGTTTGATAAAATACAGAATATTCTGCTAATTGTAACAGTAATATTTACAAAAAAATTGTAGACTCCTGATTTCAGAATGGTAAAATTTTAATCGCATAAAAAACTTAAATTTTGCCGTATTTAGCAGATATATTTGTAACTTTCGACTAACTAACACAATATTCAATATTTAGTAAAAAAAATTTGCTAATTTTAGCCGTTTTTCCTGCACGGTAATTTTTAACTAATTTTCAGAAGTTTTAGTAAACATTTTTACTAACTTTTTATTATTAGTGTAAGTACTAAAAAGCAGCTTTTAAAGGTGCAACTTAAAATAATAAATTCCAGTTAGCTTTTTTCAACTAAAATATATTTTGGGCCCTCTCCGAAACAAAGTCAGGGGAACGCCACTGCTTATAACGATTTTGAAAATATCTATTATTTAAATTATAGCAAAGATCTAACAAACAAAATAAATAAAACTAATTAATTTAATGTCTTATTGGTGTTATTAGTTAATATAATCACTCTTTTGTTTAAAAATTCATAATGGTTTTTGGTATTTAAGCTACCTAAAAGTACAGTGGTATATTAAAAGAAGTTTGAGAAAAAATATTACATGAACTAAAATTATAAAAATACCCAGCCTGAAAGAGACAAACGGAGCATCGTTTGTGAAAAAGTTTTGGTAAAACCATGAAATAGGTGGTCTACAATTTGATTTCCGAAATAAGATTAAAAAGGTTATATTTAATTTTTTTGGTTCCGACGTTCGAACCCTGGCCGCTAGATTGGCAGCCGACAGCTCTAACCACTAAACTATTCAGACATATAATACTTGATAGCTGAAAACCTAAGTAAATGATAACTGCTGGGTACTAGCAATGGCATAAGGTTTTTTTAAACATCTTGCCAATGTTGGGACAACAAAAACAAAGTCGGTTTTAAAAGAGTTTTTCCGTTGGTAATTTCTGACTGGTTAGCACTGGGAAAACACTTTTTCACAACGTTGGCATAGTGGTTTTAGCCAATTCTTTACCAATGATTTTTTCTGAAGACCACTGAACTTATTTTAAAACAACTACTGGCAGAACGCTTTTTGGTAATGCTGGTAAAGTGTCTTAAAAAAGTGTTTTGTCTCGGTTAGTCAAAGGCATATATACCAGTGCTTGATTTTTTGTACCAGTTCCTGACTGGCTAAAATTTATAATTTATTAACAACTTCAAAGGACCAAATATTTGAATCTTATCTTCAGACATATTAAATACATAATAAGACGCTTTTCATCTAAGTTGAATTCCTTAAAAAAGAAATTCGTTTCAAGCCGTGTTTTAAGAAAATTCTGATAAAAAGGCCATGGCTTATTTCATTTATAGCCAACTGAGATATATTGAATTAAGGACATCACCCCTTCCAAATTTGTGCTCAAATGTTGTTTGGCGAACCAATTGGTCTGGCTTAGAAGCCCACTTGGTTCGCGAAAAATGGCGTCTTAAATATTGCAAAAATTATAAAAAGCCAACGAAATGACTTTTCAAAATTAAGCATATAATGAAATGTGTTGATGTAACGTAAATTACTGAGCTCTTAAATTAAAGATGACCATAATATCGCATGATTAATTTTCGAAAAGTTCAAAAGTCAAGTTTTCGTGACATAAATTTCACTGGAACATATTAAGAAAAATAAAGCTAGAAACAGAGTACACGTAGTCACAAAGAACATGAAAAGCTTATATTATCGGAATATATTAAATGTTAATATTCCTACTAAGGAATTATGGAAAAATCTTGGACAAATAGGTATAAGGAAAAGTAGAACTGAATGTAACATCTGTCCTGAAATTATGAACGACTTCTTCCTTAATTCCACGAATAGAAATGACATCAGCTCTTATAATATTAACTCAACTCTCTTGTATCAAGGCAATTTATTTTACTTTCATCAATTTATAGAGGAAGATGTAGGTAAAGCCATATCGGCAATAAAATCTTGTTCAATTGGATATGATGGCATTAATATAAAATTTATCAAAATTATACTCAATTTTATACTACCAGCCTTAACGCATACTTTTAACCATATCAAAACAACGTCAAATTTTCCTTACATTTGGAACGTTGCAAATATCATTACCGTTGGAAAAAAGAATAAAGCATCGAAACCTGAAGATTATACCCCTATAAGTACCTTACCATACCTCTGTAAAGCTTTTGTGCGCTTACTTTCAAACCAAATTATTAAACACACATTATGCAACAAACTTCTTTCTTCTAAATGATATTGAATGCTGCTGTAAAAGTTCTAATATACACCTTTATTCTGATGATGCACAAATTAATCTTTCGAGGCCAATAGGATTGAGGACTTAGGATATATTTCGTTGGTCTGTGAACAATAACCTTATGATTAATGCCTCGAAAACGCAAGGCCTTCCAATTCATAAAGGCATTTGTAACGATATTTTACTGGAAATTATTTTGCAAGATAAGTTGATAAATTACACAGTGACGCAATATTCAACTTTTTGACTCCAAACAAAAAAAACACTTATCCCAGCCAAAGTACTCGATGAGAGGAGAAAAGTAATTTCTCGATTTTGCTAGATTGGTTGCCGTTCGTTTTTTATGAGCCTCTATAGTTTTTTCGCCAAATTCGATTTTGAGCACTTTTTTGCAATTTTCTTCTATTTTCGCATGGCCATAGCTCGAAAAATGCTGTGAATTTTTTTTTGCAGTCTTCAGCAAAGTTGTAGCTCTTGACTTGGCCAACAAAAATGCTGAATATATTAAGTCGGAAAATTTCATCTTCATGCTCAAAACCCCAAAAATGTCGAAAAAATTAACACTTTTTTCACCGATTTTTTCCGCTTTTCGACTACATCTCTTGAACTATTGAAAATTTTACCAAACAATCAAGGGAAGAAATGTAGCCTATAAAATTATGAACAACTTTCCCGTACATAATAAAAACAAAATCAAAAATATCAACAACTTCTACTCCAAAGTCCAACATGTAGTATATACATTTACTTTGTTCTTTCGTTAAAAAAAATAACAACAACGATTTTGACAAATACGCATTTATTTTGTTGTTTCGTATATAAAAAATTAAAATAAAAAAAAAAATTACAAAAATGTTTGTCAAGGAGTGGTCGTTTATAGGCTACATTTCTTCCCTTGATTGTTTGGTAAAATTTTCAATAGTTCAAGAGCTGTAGTCAAAAACGGAAAAAATCGGTGAAAAAAGTGGTAATTTTTTCGACATTTTTGGGGTTTTGAGCATGAAGATGAAATTTTTCCGACTTAATATATTCAGCATTTTTGTTGGCCAAGTCAAGAGCTACAACTTTGCTGAAGACTGCAAAAAAAAATTCACAGCATTTTTCGAGCTATGGCCATGCGAAAAATAGAAGAAAATTGCAAAAAAGTGCTCAAAATCGAATTTGGCGAAAAAACTATAGAGGCTCATAAAAAACGAACGGCAACCAATCTAGCAAAATCGAGAAATTACTTTTCTCCTCTCATCGAGTACTTTCGGCTGGGATAAGTGTTTTTTTGTTTGGAATTTTTGTGTTGCACTGTGTAATGCTAGTAAAGTGAAAAATCTTGGTTTTGTAATCAACACAGAGCTTAACTGCAAGGATCACATTAATTATACAATAATGAGAATGTATAATGTTCTCAGGAAACCTTAGCACTCTGCATCATATGTTCCTAATGATACTAAACTAAAATTGGTGAAAACCCTCATTATACCCATCATGACTTATATCGTATTTGGTAACCTTGACTCAGTGTCTAATAATATATTACAATTGGTTATTAACAATTGCGCCCGATATGTCTTTAACAAAAGAAAATTTGATAGCATATCTCATTACTCCATACGAATTTTAGGAAGTAGTTTGACATCTTATCTTAACATCCGTAATTTAATATTTTTACACAAGATTATTTACAAGAAAGAACCTGATTATTTATATAAAAAACTTAATCTTGCTCGGTCTAGTCGTACGTGCAATATTAATATACCTGATTTCAACTATTTATCGTCCTCAAAAATGTTCTTCGTTAGTACTGTGAAATTGTGGAATTATTTACCTATCCCACTTAAATCCAATCCCCGTGAATTGGTTTTCAAAGCGGAGGTTTTAAAGCTTTATAAGCAATTATTATTTTTTTTTTTTTTTAATTTCATTTTAATTGCTATTTTTAACTTTTATTGTTATTGTATTTTTAGGTTTATAACAAGTTATATAATTTTATATAATTTTATAAATTGATATTATAATGTTGTGCCCTAAGAGACTCTAAGTCTTACTTGTACCAAAAGAAAAGAATAAAAAATAAATAAATATAGCCAATTGGTAGCTACCGTTTTAATTTTAATGTAATACTTTTATGGTAGGGCTATAACTTTTTTACACTGAACCAAAACCAGCTGTGAGATCAACTAAATAACATGTTAAATTGATGAATGGGGTGATCACTAGACAAACAACAAAACCTTTCTGACATTTTAACAAATTATTTAGTTAATGTATTTTTTGACGTTTTACTAATTCTTGATTGTCATTTTGACGACATATCGTCAAATGTATTCACAGAAGTAATATAATATCGAAAAATAAACTATTGGTTTTAATTTTTTAAAATTTAAATGTACCACATTTAGAAATTAGTTATTTTAACAAATTTATTTTAATCAAATTGAATAATTATTTTGTTGTTTTAACAATGCGCTTTATTCAATTTAACAATACGCGTTTTTTAATCTATTCGTATTTTGTAGACTTATTATTAATTTTTCATTTTGTCTTTTATGTTTTATAAATGTAAATTTTAAATAATATACATCTTTAGTTAGCATATTAAATATAATAAAATTAAAAATTATAACGTTGTAAGTACACAAACCCAAATTTTTAAAACACATCAAATATAACATTTACAAAACACATTAACCCTTCAACTGGCAAACGATGTTTTGCAACGAAATTCTTACCATGTGCTCCACTCGAAAAACAAATAAAAAGTTCTTCAACAGAATTATTATAATTATTTTTGTTAAAGTTCTGCCTATTATGGAGGCTCTAACTTTTCGTTCTGGTTCTTCGGGTTCTGATGAGATCTTTAGCCAGATCAAAATACTAGTATCAACCTAGCTAATATATTTGATTTGCTTTATTTTTGTAAATATACGGAGGTTGAAAGCTCGTTATAAATTGAAAATATCATAAAAATAATCTCGGTGCATATAAAAACAAAAAACTAATATAACTGTAAAAAATAGTACTTGAGCCAGAGTAGAAACTAAAAATTTTTTATATAAATAGAACAGTTTTGGTCTTCAAAGTTTAGTAACGTCATGATGCTTGTTAGGAAAAGACCTAGCCACGTGCTTGATTACTAAGAAGTCAAGAATGGCGCAAAATTGATTATTAATATGTTTTTTGTTAAAGTTCTGCCTATTATGGAGGCTCTAACTTTTCTAAAACTTCGGGTTCAGGTGAGATCTTTAGCCAGATCGAAATACTAGTATCAACCTAGCTAATATGTTTGATTTGCTTTATTTTTGTAAATATACGGAGGTTGAAAGCTCGTTATAAATTGAAAATAACATAAAAATAATCTCGATGTATATAAAAACAAAAAACTAATATAACTGTAAAAAAAATTACTTGAGCCAGAGTACACACTAAAATTTTTTTATATAAATAGAACATTTTTGGTCTTCAAAGTTTAGTAACGTCATGATGCTTGTTAGGAAAGACCTAACCACGTGGTTGATTACTAAGAAGACAAGAATGGAGCAAAATTGATTATTAATAGGTTTTTTGTTAAAGTTCTGCCTATTATATAGGCTCTAGCTTTTCTAAAACTTCGGGTTCTGATGAGATCTTTAGCCAGATCGAAATACTAGTATCAACCTAGCTAATATGTTTGATTTGCTTTATTTTTGTAAATATACGGAGGTTGAAAGCTCGTTATAAATTGAAAATAACATAAAAATAATCTCGATGTATATAAAAACAAAAAACTAATATAACTGTAAAAAATAGTCATTTGGTAGCTACCGTTTTAATTTTAATGTAATACTATTATGGTAGGGCTATAACTTTTTTACACTGAACCAAACCAGCTGTGAAATCAACTAAATACCATGAATGGGGTGATCACTAGACAAACAACAAACCTTTCTGACATTTTAACAAATTATTTAGTTAATGTATTTTTTGACGTTTTACTAATTCTTGATTGTCATTTTGACGACATATCGTCAAATGTATTCCAGAAATAATATAATATCGAAAAATAAACTTTTGGTTTTAATTTTTTAAAATTTAAATGTACCACATTTTTTTTTTTTTTTTTTTTTTTTTATAATTTAACCAATACTCAGGGGATGCCCCCTACTCATGCAGTGCATTGTATTGATCAGGAAAATAAGGTATGGGAAGGAGGAAAGAGGGAGTAGTGTTTGTGGATATTTGATTTAAATTTTTCTAAATTGTAAGTAACAGGGAAGACTTCTGCGGGAAGTTTGTTCCACATACGAATCGTTCGACTAAAAAACGAATTTTCTCTGTAATGCGTTGTGCGAAACACAGGACAATCAACTACAAACGGATGTGCTCTACTAGATAAGCGAGTATTACGAATAAAAACTCGGGCTCGTGGAATAAGTTCACTTATCTCAGATGAGCATCTCCCATGGTAATATCGATAGAAAAGTGTCACACAACCCACATTCCGACGATGCTCCAATGAATCAATAGAATTGGATACACTACTGTCATTGATAAGCTTCACCGCCCTCCCCTGAACACGGTCTAGAAGCTTCAGAATAGACAATGGAGCCCCTGCCCATATATGAGAGTTGTATTCATTTAGAAATTAGTTATTTTAACAAATTTATTTTAATCAAATTGAATAATTATTTTGTTGTTTTAACGATGCGCTTTATTCAATTTAACAATACGCTTTATTTAATCTACTCGTATTTTGTAGACTTATTATTAATTTTTCATTTTGTCTTTTATGTTTTATAAATGTAAATTTTAAATAATATACATCTTTAGTTAGCATATTAAAATATAATAAAATTAAAAATTATAACGTTGTAAGTACACAAACCCAAATTTTTAAAACACATCAAATATAACATTTACAAAACACATTAACCCTTCAACTGGCAAACGATGTTTTGCAACGAAATTCTTACCATGTGCTCCACTCGAAAAACAAATAAAAAGTTCTTCAACAGAATTATTATAATTATTTTTGTTAAAGTTCTGCCTATTATGGAGGCTCTAACTTTTCGTTCTGGTTTCTTCGGGTTCTGATGAGATCTTTAGCCAGATCAAAATACTAGTATCAACCTAGCTAATATATTTGATTTGCTTTATTTTTGTAAATATACGGAGGTTGAAAGCTCGTTATAAATTGAAAATATCATAAAAATAATCTCGGTGCATATAAAAACAAAAAACTAATATAACTGTAAAAAATAGTACTTGAGCCAGAGTAGAAACTAAAATTTTTTATATAAATAGAACAGTTTTGGTCTTCAAAGTTTAGTAACGTCATGATGCTTGTTAGGAAAAGACCTAGCCACGTGCTTGATTACTAAGAAGTCAAGAATGGCGCAAAATTGATTATTAATATGTTTTTTGTTAAAGTTCTGCCTATTATGGAGGCTCTAACTTTTCTAAAACTTCGGGTTCAGGTGAGATCTTTAGCCAGATCGAAATACTAGTATCAACCTAGCTAATATGTTTGATTTGCTTTATTTTTGTAAATATACGGAGGTTGAAAGCTCGTTATAAATTGAAAATAACATAAAAATAATCTCGATGTATATAAAAACAAAAAAACTAATATAACTGTAAAAAAATTACTTGAGCCAGAGTACACACTAAAATTTTTTTATATAAATAGAACATTTTTGGTCTTCAAAGTTTAGTAACGTCATGATGCTTGTTAGGAAAAGACCTAACCACGTGGTTGATTACTAAGAAGACAAGAATGGAGCAAAATTGATTATTAATAGGTTTTTTGTTAAAGTTCTGCCTATTATATAGGCTCTAGCTTTTCTAAAACTTCGGGTTCTGATGAGATCTTTAGCCAGATCGAAATACTAGTATCAACCTAGCTAATATGTTTGATTTGCTTTATTTTTGTAAATATACGGAGGTTGAAAGCTCGTTATAAATTGAAAATAACATAAAAATAATCTCGATGTATATAAAAACAAAAAACTAATATAACTGTAAAAAATAGTCATTTGGTAGCTACCGTTTTAATTTTAATGTAATACTATTATGGTAGGGCTATAACTTTTTTACACTGAACCAAAACCAGCTGTGAAATCAACTAAATACCATGAATGGGGTGATCACTAGACAAACAACAAACCTTTCTGACATTTTAACAAATTATTTAGTTAATGTATTTTTGACGTTTTACTAATTCTTGATTGTCATTTTGACGACATATCGTCAAATGTATTCCAGAAATAATATAATATCGAAAAATAAACTTTTGGTTTAAATTTTTTAAAATTTAAATGTACCACATTTTTTTTTTTTTTTTTTTTTTTTTTTATAATTTAACCAATACTCAGGGGATGCCCCCTACTCATGCAGTGCATTGTATTGATCAGGAAAATAAGGTATGGGAAGGAGGAAAGAGGGAGTAGTGTTTGTGGATATTTGATTTAAATTTTTCTAAATTGTAAGTAACAGGGAAGACTTCTGCGGGAAGTTTGTTCCACATACGAATCGTTCGACTAAAAAACGAATTTTCTCTGTAATGCGTTGTGCGAAACACAGGACAATCAACTACAAACGGATGTGCTCTACTAGATAAGCGAGTATTACGAATAAAAACTCGGGCTCGTGGAATAAGTTCACTTATCTCAGATGAGCATCTCCCATGGTAATATCGATAGAAAAGTGTCACACAACCCACATTCCGACGATGCTCCAATGAATCAATAGAATTGGATACACTACTGTCATTGATAAGCTTCACCGCCCTCCCCTGAACACGGTCTAGAAGCTTCAGAATAGACAATGGAGCCCCTGCCCATATATGAGAGTTGTATTCATTTAGAAATTAGTTATTTTAACAAATTTATTTTAATCAAATTGAATAATTATTTTGTTGTTTTAACGATGCGCTTTATTCAATTTAACAATACGCTTTATTTAATCTACTCGTATTTTGTAGACTTATTATTAATTTTTCATTTTGTCTTTTATGTTTTATAATGTAAATTTTAAATAATATACATCTTTAGTTAGCATATTAAAATATAATAAAATTAAAAATTATAACGTTGTAAGTACACAAACCCAAATTTTTAAAACACATCAAATATAACATTTACAAAACACATTAACCCTTCAACTGGCAAACGATGTTTTGCAACGAAATTCTTACCATGTGCTCCACTCGAAAAACAAATAAAAAGTTCTTCAACAGAATTATTATAATTATTTTTGTTAAAGTTCTGCCTATTATGGAGGCTCTAACTTTTCGTTCTGGTTCTTCGGGTTCTGATGAGATCTTTAGCCAGATCAAAATACTAGTATCAACCTAGCTAATATATTTGATTTGCTTTATTTTTGTAAATATACGGAGGTTGAAAGCTCGTTATAAATTGAAAATATCATAAAAATAATCTCGGTGCATATAAAAACAAAAAACTAATATAACTGTAAAAAATAGTACTTGAGCCAGAGTAGAAACTAAAATTTTTTATATAAATAGAACAGTTTTGGTCTTCAAAGTTTAGTAACGTCATGATGCTTGTTAGGAAAAGACCTAACCACGTGCTTGATTACTAAGAAGTCAAGAATGGCGCAAAATTGATTATTAATATGTTTTTTGTTAAAGTTCTGCCTATTATGGAGGCTCTAACTTTTCTAAAACTTCGGGTTCAGGTGAGATCTTTAGCCAGATCGAAATACTAGTATCAACCTAGCTAATATGTTTGATTTGCTTTATTTTTGTAAATATACGGAGGTTGAAAGCTCGTTATAAATTGAAAATAACATAAAAATAATCTCGATGTATATAAAAACAAAAAACTAATATAACTGTAAAAAACTATTTATCGTTGCATAATTTAGGCGATATGAGCTAAAATATTTTAGGGTGCATTTTGAAAACTAAAACATATAAAAGTGAAGGTTGAACAAAAATTATTTCTCTTACCAAGATATAACCACGCTACAAAAACTATTGTTTTCTGCTTCTATTTAAAAAGATATCACGATTTTCGCTTTTTGGAAAAAGCTAAATTAGACAAAAAAGTATCAAAACTTCAATTTATATTGTTTAAACCTCAACGCTTTGCTATTAATACTTAATGTCTTCCTTCTACCAAATTTCATAAAATCTGCCTATTACTGTATAAGTTAAGATGATGTCCTGTAGGATAAAAGCCTGTCAGTCCTTGAACCACAGTAAGGACTTATTATTAAAGATAAAGCTTCAATCTTACTTATATTTTATTATAAAGAGTTGTTAGTCAACTTAATTTGGTTTTTTGGTTTTTGAATGCTTTATTTTTTTAAAAATAATTATTTTTTGAAATCTTACGAAATTTTGATTTTGAAGCTTTCTCGCTTCCAAACCGTGCCCGCCACACGACAAATTTCTTTGCAAAATATTTAGCAAATTTAGTTTCCTCTCGGAACATATTAATTTCTAAGTATAAAATGCTCATTTGACGCATTTGTGGTAAATTTTATAAAGACTGCCCTGAGGCAGTCTTACCCGTTAGAGAGTTAATTTATTTAATATTTAAATTAATAATTAATTACATTTTTTATATTTATATAAATAGTCTTCACTATTACAGATGATCACTTATATAAAAAAATAAAGTAATGACAGTAATTAAACTTTACAATTTACATAAAACCGTATGAAATTACGTAAATTTATTTAAAAATAATGAATAAATACACACTTAACTATCCACTATAATTCACTGAGTTTAATAATTCGCAATTATTTTGTAACAACCCATTTAACACAATTTTATTAGTTTTTACAACTTTTACAAATAGCTTTCACGCACTAACACGAGTAATGACGCTACCCACTAAAATCAAATTTTACAAAAATTCACATCAATTTGAATGATATAATTGTTGTTTTAACAATAAAATTTGTCAAAAGTAAACAAGAATTTTGTGTTGATTTGACTTACGACTTTTGGTTCAGTGTACGTGGCACCACGATATGGGCAACACTGTACTGATACAAATATATGTTTTTTTTGTTTATTTTGGAGAAAAAACGTATCCCACCGAGACCTATCCCAGTAAAAAACGCTGCTTACCAGCAAGCAGGTTTGTAAGGGAGGAAGCCAAATAGAATCCCTTACAAACCTGCTTACATATGCCATGATTTTTATATGGCGAATTCCCACTTGGAAGCATTACTTTTGTGCAAAATAAGCGCGGGTTTTAGCGCTTACAAAAAGCTGTGATTTCATGGCGTTCAGTAAAATCATATGTCATGTCTACATTATTACGATTAAAAGTAATAATATGAATAATATATAATTTATTATACATAAAATTCTACGGATATTAAGTTTAGACATAATATAATAATTTTGTTTTACCGCACCTCGTGGTAGCTCTTCAGGAACAGTGAAACGACTAATTATTTTTTTAACATACTCGAAAACACCTAACACAATCGGGAATCACTCGGGAAAACTGGTTAAGATCGTTTATAGTCTACGACATAAACTTTCTGCATTACAACCTGCATCCTCGTAAGGGATTAACGTAAGCTGCTTACAACCTGCGTCATTGTAAGGGAAAACAGTAAGCTCAACAAAATGTTTTGTTTATTTTTATAAGAACAACATAATAGTAAGCACTTACTTCAGCGCATTTGTTATATCCTGCTTCTAAAAACACGAACATTTTTTACTGGGATGCCTTACAAATCACATTTTTATATTTTTTTTAAATGTCATTGAACAATTACCTACATTATGATCAGAGAAGACAAAAAAATGGGCCAAAATACATTGTTTTTATGGCAAAAATCATTTGTGAAATAATTGAAGCTAAAAAAAATAACTTTTAAACCTTGCCGCCACCAAAGGGGGCATGTCTGAAATGAAATAATAAAAATCTCGACTCTGCTCATGTATCTGAATCGTTCCTAATTTTGTTTTTATCAAAATCGGTTGGGTGCCCCTTAACTAAAAACAAGCTAATTTTTGATTGGCCTTGAAAAAAGCGCCACCTATATTCTTTTTCGTTTTAGCTGAACAATACAAACATAATCTAACATAATCTAATTTCAGATTGGAGTAACACACACATTTTATTAAAAATCATTAAAAATATTAAAAAAAAAACAAGAACAAAATTAAAATTTTTTTTTCCCATAATTTTTAACTTCAAACCACTGTATATTTTGTCGCTGATTTGTAAACTTTGAAACCTAAAATTTAATGCTTAAACATAATAATTAATCAAATTTATAAAAAAAAAAAATCTGTGTTATTCATTTAACGCCATGCTACAGAGTGGCATTGAGAAATTTCTCATTTTATATAAGAAGAAATCGCATAATCTTCATATAAAATAAAACTGTGTTTTAAACAGTTAGTAAAAATTTCAAATTTAAAAATATTTCCACAAATTTGTTAACAATTTTCAATAATCGTTTTGGTGTTGAGATTGAAAGAAAGTGGAACAGTATTTGAACAATTTTGTTTAGCTCTTGTTAAAACTGCACGCACTATTTCATTCTTCTGGAATGTTATAACACTCAAAAAACTTTTGTCATTTTTTAAAACTTAACTCTGAAAAAAGTGTGAAAATTTACGCATATGCATATCAAGAAACAATTTTACGGACTCTCCTACACGTAAGGAATCATGTATCCGGATTTAACGGTCCGCCAACACTTATGCATCAAAGCATGTATGTAAACGGAACATTAGCGGACCGTATAATCGCATTTTCAAAAACAATACGTTTTTATTCCGTTTTAGAGTATCCGTTTCTGGTCCGTTGAATACTGACTACAAAAATTTTGTCAATCCAAAATTACTCGGTAAAATTAAGTAAATTAGTGATTTTTTAAGTACGTAGCGTGCATCATTTGCAACCATCATTGTAGAGCGGAAAATGTGTCAGTGAACGATTAATATTAATGAAATTTAAAAGATGTTTCGCGATATTGTCTACAAATAAAAATATTTGCCGACAATGTGTTAAATAGAATCGTGTACAATACTAAATTTTATATAATTTCAATTAAACCAAACATAATATATATTTTCTTTGCAGATATTGAATTTTTGAATGGGTCAAAATTGTTTCATGATGCCGCGGATATTGATGAGCAGAACCGAAAGAAATTTTTTAATTTAAAGAATGTTCATATTTGTAAATCTGTAAAAACAACATAAATATATAATATTTAAAATTTAATTGCAGGATCATTTTAGACATTTTTATGTACCCGTTTTTATAAAAAAAACGGTATCCGTACCGGATACGGATACATTTACACGGTTCGTTATTGGCACGTTACACGGCAGAACGGTTAGTCATTGACGGACTTTCAACGGATTGGAATCACATTCGATGTTCCTTAATATCCGTTTTCTGGTCCGGTCACGTATCCAGAAAACGGTATGTAAACGGAGTCGGATTCCTTGTTAATTTATAACGACCTTTCAACCTCCGTATATTTACAAAAATAAAGCAAATCAAACATATTAGCTAGGTTGATACTAGTATTTAGATCTGGCTAAATATCTAATCAGAGCCCAACGTTCCGAAAACGGTACGTAAACGGAACATATTGTTTGTTGGGTAGTTCATAAATCCCTTCAGCATAAAGATACGTTAAAATACATCATATATATTATTTGCAACACATAAAACACTCATAACATTTCCTTACGAAACCTGGACTGTATCTATCGCTCTACTAAGTGTCAGAAATGTAAATAATGATTTCATTTACCGTGTACATGGTAATGAGTAATTACTATTGTATACGTTACTTTGTAATAAGTACGTATTACTTTCTCCATTACTTTAAGTAATAATGTAATATGCTACCAATAAGAAACTTATTATGCATTACTCTCAAACAAAAAAGAATTGGCGAACAGTAATATGTTATTCATCTTATTACATCCGGGCTAAATATAATGCTACAACATTTTTCTGGAAATCTATTTTTAGACTCATTATAATTTGTATTTTTGTAAGCTAACGGGTAAGGTGTTAATTTTGGTATATTTTGAACGAATATATATAGTAGAAAAATTTATTTATGTTTTAAGCCATAAAATTGTATATGCCTCGGTAGCTTAGCGTATAGAGCAGCCTCCTGTTAATCTGATGACAAGAAATCGATTCCCGCCTCGAACGTGTTTTTAAAAAAATTAATAATATTTTTTTTAAATTTGTATTTTTTTTTCAACATCTTTTTTAGACCTATTATATTTTTCATTCTGGTAATGGTTTTTTCGTAAATTCAATGAGGAAATTTTATTAGTATTAAAAAATTTTTCATAAACTTTTTTTCATAAAAACCCACACTACAAGAATTATCCTTCATGATATTAATGAAACAAATTCATAAGTTTTTTTCGTATATTTAATGAAGAATTTTATTATGGCCAAGAAATTTTTCACAAACTTTTTTCATAAAAAATTTATTTGATTTTATAAATTAATCCATAATCCATCATATTCCACCAATAATATGGTAAAAATTTCTCCTTTTTTCAGTTTTATTATTATCTACAATCATAATATAGGATTTCCTATCATATTCCTCTATGTGACTACAGCCATATTATAGTTGCGCCAACTATAAGATGATCAGCCAGTTTTTTATGAGCGCCTTCGCTCCTTTAGTTTCATTCTTGTTTGAGATTTTGTGAAAAGATGTTGTGAGAAACAGCCAGCCCCAACAAATTAAATAATATTAAAGAAAAAGACATTAAAAATAGACAAATAATGTAGTGGTGTTAATTGTAATGGTGATTTGTTTTGTGGAAGAAGGAGTACGTTGTAGTCTCAACCCGGTCTACCCTGGAAGTCTAGGCAAAAGTTAAATTGTCGTGCACCCCTTAAATAAAGCTATTTTTATTATATGGACATAAAAGTGTTACAAATTAAGTATAAATTGATAAAAAAAAGTTCTGCTTTTAAGCTGTAGTACGAAATAATCATAATATGTTTGCAATAATCATAATATGGTAATAAATAATCATACTATGATAACTAGGACTATGCTATGGTTATAATGCAATTGTTATGCTTGCTGCAAACATGGTTTGACCATTAAATGTGTGAATTATTAAATAAATATACTATTAAAAAACATGCATATATTTTTAATCCAGCTTCAAAAGTATGCTGGGAAAATTATTTAAGGCTCATATTATGATAAATCCTAAAAATTGCCAGAACCATAATATTATAATATTGGGATCTATTTAGAACCATAATATGGCAATCTCATTATCATATTATGATACAGAAGCACATATTAGTATGGTTACCACAACCATAGTGACATAGTTGTCGCAATCATAAATCCAATAATGTATGATGCTCTTCGAATATGGTTCCCTCAACCATGTTTTTTCTTTGGCACCCAGAAAACAGTATCAGTTGTAGCCACCGAATTTGTTGCCAATCGAATTCTGCCGGTTATGTTAACAATCTTACTATTATTTTATATTTTTGTTTGTGAATGCTACATATTCAGTTGTCTTATTCAATATTATATTCCACATAAATATAATTAAGTTTCACAAAATTTTATTTAAACTAAAAACTTTTTTTTGTTTCTCAAGTATTGAACCGTGGTACTTAGATAAATAGTGCTCTGTCTGAAATGGCCTGTGTCCTAAAATTAAATGTGATTTTGGCGCAATCACTACAATCACATTTAATTTTATTTGGCTTATTTGCTATTTAAATATTTTTTTTAATTTAAAAAAAGTTTTGTGTTTGTCTTTGCCTGGATTTGAACTCGGAAAAGACGGTGTAATTGGCTGCCAGTCTATCCATTACACTACAAATATATATATATTGTGGGCTAAATTTGAATATAAATATTTTGTTAGGAAAATAAACATGGTTTAAAATTCGTTTACAAATACCAATGATTAGTTGCTTCTATAAACATTTCAATGCACAATTCGGTTGGTTCTACTAAAACTCAAATTTAAAGGCATATTTGATTGCGAAAACCGTATTTGCAGTTACCACTTTTGATTACCGACAATTTTTTAATAAATTTGATAGATGGTACCAGCTTACCTGTATTTTCACTAAGTTGCTTATACCGTACTCAATTACTAACCGAATTTTATTTGTAAAGTTGGTTGGAAATTCATTTTTCCTCCCTTTAATAACCAGTACAGTATTTTTGCTTTATTAATGGTTTATATGTGGTTTCAAATAAAATAACGTCCTATCAAATAAATTTTAATTTTTTTGACCGATTCCAACCGATCATTTTTCTGGGTGTGCGAGTGGTAAAAAATGAGCTAAATCCTTTTATTCCTAGCGACTACAGCGGCAGCTTTTTGCAAAGTCATTTGGCTTTGTGGCAACTATAGGTTTATATCAATTCCGCCAAAACGTACATAAAATAAAAGATTTTAAAAAGCCTTATACTAAAATCGCATATGCATTAAAAATTTTATAAACTTTAAATTTTATGGAGCAAACAATCATTCCTTAACGTAAATATACAATATGTAATTGTTTGAGTTGTAATACTTTATTTTATCTTTATTTTTAAGTGAAAAAACAGTAATTTGTAGAAGAAATTTAATTTTTGACTGCATATGAAGTTTATTTAGGAAAACCAAACCACATCAAATTACTGTTTTATGATTTTACATTAATTTTATACCGTAGTTTTTCATTATTTAAAAAATAAAACAAATAAATTTTTGTTTATTTTTTACTGCATAAGTGGTTAATTTTTATTACAATTGTGGTTCTTTTTTGAACAGTAAAAACAAATGAGAATGTTAGTTGAATTTACTGAAATGTAAGTCGTCCTTTCTTGAAATTTCATTTGTTTTTAACTACATTTGCAGTGGTCTTTACCTACATAGTACACAAAGTGTATTTAATATGATTTTCTGTAAATAAAATATCATAAACCGACAAAAAATGCGTGTTTCAC
The DNA here is from genome assembly GCA_021234595.1 of Delia radicum. Taxonomy (NCBI): domain Eukaryota; kingdom Metazoa; phylum Arthropoda; class Insecta; order Diptera; family Anthomyiidae; genus Delia; species Delia radicum. The sequence continues at coordinate 196,100,443 of CM037854.1, forward strand.
AAAATAATTTCGATTTTGTTTTTAAGTTCTAACATATTAAAAAAAACTTTTGAGTGTATTTTATTTATTTATTTTTTTTTTTGGTGGTGCAATATATATTTTGACATGTGACAAATTCAATGAGATCTAAAGGGTCCGCCAAATAACTTTTATTTTTGAAAATGCTGTAAAAAAAAACTACTGAATATTTTCTCAAAATTCTTTTTTTATTTGAAAGCACAATCCTTCCGGTTAGTAATGGAAAATAAATTCATTCAAATGGCTGCCTCGGCTGGCCATGCAGTAGCCTACACGATCGGTCCAATTTTTAAGCACATTATCGAATTATCGATTGTGTGCAGCTGTATTTCACCAATGGCTTCACGAATATTGTCCTTTAAAGCGTCAATTGTCTCTGGCTTGTTGGCGTAACACTTATCTTTGACGGCACCCCACAAATAATAGTCCAACGGTGTCAAATCGCAGCTCCGAGGTGGCCAAACGACATCAGCTCTGCGGCTGATTTGAATTTTCGCACACATTCTGCAACATTACCATGATTTTCAAAGTAATGTCGCAATATTTCCCAGCGTTGTTCAAGCGTATACACAACCATATTCGTTAAGCGGAAGGATAAAACTAATTATCTGTCAAATCAGACATGAGCTAAGTGTTACCATTAACGAAATAAGCACTAGTTGAAAAAAAAAACGTTAGATGGCGGACCCTTTAGAAATTGATGTAGCTCTAATTAAATCAAGCAAAAACTGTAATTTTAAAATTAATTTGATTTTTATTATAACCTCCGCAAATTTTGCTTCGTTAAAGATACAGATTTACGCGCATGGGTTTAGCGTGCTTAAACATCATCTAGTCTAATACATACACAAAAGATTGTTCATGTAATTCAAACATTTTTTTCTTAAATTTTGCCTAAAAGTTTCGAAAATGTTTGACATTCTTCATATACAAATGATTAAAGCTGTTTTTTTTTTTTTATACATTGTTTCACTTTTATATGATTTTAAAACTTTATTAGTTTATAAATGAACACTTGAGCGTATGAGTGTTATTTACTAATTAATATAAAGTATACGCAATGGAAACCCTATTTATCCTAATGCCACTTTATCCTAATGTCACTGCCCAAAATGGTTGCGACTCAATCTAATATGCAAATTAAAGGATTTTCATATAATACATTGGCAAAAACCCTATTTTTTTTAAAAAAATTTCAACACAATTTTAGCTACAGTCATACCACCTTAATCCAAATCGTATATCAAAATCCTATATACCAAATATCCAAATATAACTGCAATGATTTCAAAAATTGTGTCTCTTGTGTCAATTTGGAAAGAGGTTTTTCGAGCATTTTAGACAAAGTCAAACAAAGGTCCATTTTACATATAAAATTATACGAATGAATTCATTCCATGTTCTGTTTTATGTAACTAAAATCTTAAGTCATATATCGTTATAACAACCCACAAATCATCTTATAACTTTGGCGTATAATTTCAATAGTTTGCAAAATAACTAAAACATTTTCATAGTGAAGAAATATAAAATAGAATACTTAAAACCTTGAAGTTTTTCATGTTAAAAGTGTCATAAAATTCATTGATTTTTTGTACATATTCAGGCAAACATAAATACTATATGCCTGCTTGTAGTTTACTTGTAGAACGCGCTGATATACGTGGCAGTTACGACACTTTATTTCATACAGTTTAAATTATATTTGATGAACTGAAATCGAAAACCAACACTTCATCTTAAAATGCTTTATTCGATTCTACTCTATGACATACAGTACATGATCTTTACATTACGTGTTTACATATTTACATGGTGGACATACTTCCATATATATATTTACACTCAAATAAAAAAAGTCTGTAAAAGATATAAAAAAAAAATAACTATTTTCAGGCCAGTAGACCTTTTATGTAATTTTATAACAACTTGTCTGTACACTGATAACAATCTATGCATAAAAATAAGGAAAAAAATTGTTTAAATCTTTCGTAAAAAACGAAATTATTTTAATTTTACAAACATTTTCGTTGGTTTGACAATAATTTCGTATTTTTATGCATGTAGTGTAATTATGAATGTAATTATAAGTAAAGGTAAAGGCCTAAACTCCACTTAATTGAGCGTTCTCAACACACAATTAAAAGTAGGTGGTCCCCTCCATAATTAAAAAAAAACTTTTTTTTTCTATTTTCGGTTAAGATGATTGGGGCCCGCGGGTTCCACACTGTCCAAAAACCGGTACTCGTAGTATATAAGTAAGGGTAATCTAATGAAGGGCCATTTTCTCAGGATTTCAAATATGATATTATTTTTAGGATCTATGATACGTCGCGCCCTCTACGCCCATTCACTGCAAATACATCGAAATTACATCGAAATTACAACAAAATAATTTTTTTTTTTTTGTAAAATCGCAAAATTGAAAAACGATGCTCCTAACTGCCTTTCACATACATAAAAACCATAAGCACGGCTGAAGGCCGGTCACGCAGAGAAACTTTACCCAGTGCAGCCACTAATCTGTCTATCACATATTAAAAAACACCTTAGCTCGGCCGAAAGCCGGTCACACACAAAAACTTTACTCAGTGAAGCCTGACTATTACATAGGAGAAAACCAATAAGCACGGTCGAAGGCCGGTTACGCAGAAAAAGTTTCCTCAGCTAAGCCAGCCTTTGAACGGACTAGAGGAGAAAACCATTAAACCCATAAGTTTTGTGCTATCACCTCCACACGGTTATTTCTGGGTAATGTCAACGATAGCAAGTAAAAAGTCATATTTGCTGTAAAATTCATTATTTTAACACTCAGAGAACTTCTGCTTTAAAAATATGTAGTTGTTTGGATTGTAATACAGTTTTATAATGTAAATGTCAGTCATTTGTAGAACAAATTAAATTTTTTTACTAACCTTGTAGTTCATTTAAAAAAACAAACCACATCAAATGACTGTTTTATGAGTTTACCTTAATTTTTACAGTAGCTTTTTGTTATTTAAAAAAATAAAAAAAAAATAAGTGGTTGTTTATTTTTTACCAACATGTGTTTCATTTTTACTGCATTTGTTAGTCATTTTTGAACATTAAAAAACAAATGACAATGTTAGTTGAATTTACTGAAATGTAATTCGTCCTTTCTTTAAGTGAAAATTCATTTGTTTTTAACTATTAACTATTCTAAGTGAACAGTAAATTTTACAAAAATAACAAAAAAAAACACTAAAAATCTTCCTCCCCATTTTTGTACTTAAAATAGCTCTAAATTGCGCTACGTATCAATAAAAATAATACCGATTTTGTCATAGAAATGGCAAATGTCAACGTTTTTCTCTGTATGTAGATTATACAAACAATTTTTATAAAAAAAATGTTTTTGTACTAAAAATTAGTACAGAAACTGTAAACTGGGATATAAAACATTCCACCACCTTTTTTATTTGAGTGTGGCTTACATGTCGTTCATTCCCTCGTTGTATTTGTTTTATCATGTTCTAACATTTGTTTACAATTGTCTTTAGGCACAATTAAGTTACAAGTTAGTAAAGCTTGGGAAAGGAGTGTATTGATCGTGTTTGTATTTTCGAATTGATTAAATAATAAACAATGAATTCGCTAACATGGCATTGTTATAAACTGCTTAATGTTGTATTAGTTTATGTACAAATTACACTTGTACATAAGCGACCGGTCCAAAATTTATCAGATATTTTTTTATGACTTGTCTCTAATAAATCGATAAACATCTAATCCGTCAATCGAGACGTAGTCAGATCACTGGAATCAGGATTTCTAATAATATTTGTAATTATCACTCTTACACTTAGGAAATTATGTTTGTAAAGCCGACAGCAATTGTAGTCAAAAACAAATGAAATTTCATTTAAAAAAAGGACGACTTACATTTCATTAAATTCAACTAACATTGTCATTTGTTATTTAATGTTCAAAAATGACTTACAATTGTAGTAAAAATGAACCACATGGTAGTAAAAAATAAACCAACAAATTTTTTTTTTTATTTTTTTAAATAACAAAAAACAACTGTAAAAAATTAATGTAAAATCATAAAACAGTCATTTGATGTGAGTTGTTTTTTTTTAAATGAACTACAAGGTTAGTTAAAAATTTATTTGTTCTACAAATGACTTACATTTACATTAAAAATAATGAAACTGTATTACAACCCAAACAACTACATATTTTTAAAGCAGAAGTTCCCTGAGTGTATTTGTAGTTTCAGTTTAGTAGGTTATAGGTAATCAATACTCCAAGCGCTATCGGAAGGAGTGTAAATATGATTTTGAATATTAATTAGGTTATAGGTAATCAATACTCCAAGCGCTATCGCAAGGAGTGTAAATATGTTTTTGAATATTAATTATGTTCGTTATGTGTAAAAGCTTTTTATGTTGAGTTTGGTGAAAGCTTTACTTTTTTAATCCAAAGTACGGTGTCGTTCTTCTGTGTCTGGATACCTGCAGCAATGGGTCTTGTGTGCATTAGAATCGATTGCATTCAAAAAACACGACTGAGGGATTGTAAAAAGCTTCCTGATGAGTGTGTCATTCGGTAACCCTTAACATACACAAAAAAAACTAAAAACGGGATTCAATTAAAAAATTTAATGAATCAATTAATATTTTAATTGATTTTGCATTGATTATACTCAAAATTTTCTATTTATGCATACAGTGTATGAAAAAATAATATGATAATTGCGTCTAAAAAAAATATGTATTTATATATTTAAAAGTCAACTAAAATATTAATTGATTCAATTAAATATTTGTTTAGAAACAAATTAAATTCAAATCTAATCTTTCATTAGATATTTTAGGTTGATAATTTTCTCTGTGTAGCATATACACTAGGGTAATAACTTTTTGCATTTTTTGCAAATATCAAATCTCCCCAGACAAAATCGTGTAGCGCATGGACAAATATTAATAACTGCGTTTTTAGTTTTTCGCTATCGTTAAAAAAGGTTACGCACCAAACGCGTTAAAGTTTTGAATCAAACAAAGTTAAAAAAAAAACTTTTTTTGATGCCTCAACGTCTGACCATCACATCTATATAATTAAGGCATGCTGATTTCAATAGTAAAGTCCGTTTTCGAGTCAATGGAATAGTTTTCTTCCAAATTTGCTTACTTACATATGTATATGTATTTTAAAAAAATTGTTATTAAAAAAAATTTAAAAAAATATATTAAAGGCATTTTAGAAATCGCTGTCGGTGCGTAAGGTTTTTTACCAAATTGAACTGAAATAGTTTTATTTATCATTAATACAATATTTGCCATTAGAAAACCCCTGGGGAGAATGTTGTCCAAAAAAAGTTATCACCCTAATATACACCCTTTGCAATTGTAATGCAGAAAATATCAATTTAAATTCAGAATTTCCATTCCAAATTTAGATTTCCCATTTGATATTCAGAATATATCAATTGAAATTCAGAAAACAACATTTGAAATTCAGATACCTCAATTGAAATTCAGAAACTCATCGATTGCAATTTAGAAAATATCACTTGAAATTCAGAATACATCAATTGAAATTCATAAAACTTTAATTTCAATTTCATTTAATATTTCCTGAATTTCAAATGATATTTGCTAAATTTCAATTGACATTTTCAGAATTTTAATTGATATTTTCTTTGACAGGCGGGAACCAATTGATGTATTGAGAATTTCAATTGATGTAGTGAATATTAATTGATGTATTCTGAATTTCCATTGATGTGTTTCTGAATTTCAATTAATATTTTCTGAATTTAAAATAATATTTTCAGAATTTAATTTAATATTTTAGAGATTGACCCAAGTCGAGTGCGTTCGCAGAATTGGGCTGCTGACTCTTTTATTTTATGTGGTAAAATATCGGTTTTTATGGATGTTTCGAAAATGGAGACGCATATGGGGTCGAAAATTTATGTAATCACATTGAAAATTCTGGATTCCATGCAACAAATAATTGTCGAGAGTCCGTTAATTGAGGGAGCGGTATACATATTCAAATGAGGTTCAACTTAACAAGGCTGCTTTTCCATTAAAACAATTGCCAACACTCAAGGATGGTTAATTTTTTTTAATAAAGACGTTAAAATTGTATTCACTTTACACTCACGACAATTAATGACTGTATTGAAAACATTTTTTAATGAATGACTGAAAATAAAATATTAAATATTATCAACTTATGTAAGTACACTCAAAAAAAATAAGTTAGAGGAAAAGTTAGTAGAACTACTGGCAAATCAAGTATACTATTTCTAAGCAAAATTTTTTGCTGAAATTGTGTTTTCAGCTAAAATTTTAGCTTTTAACTGATGTGAACTAATGTTTTACTAATATTTTACGTGTTTATTTTGCTAAAAAATTGCCCTATAAGCACATTTACAGTCTACGAGACAGATTGAAAGATATACGCAGAACCAAGTAGATATCGCGGCATGTCAAGATGTAGTAGAGACGAGGAAAATTATACTTAAAAGTACAACTCTTGTAAGATATATAAAAAAATCAACCATGGATGATTTTTGTTCCTGTTTTTCATACAAAAGGACGCTAACAATGTAAATACATATGTGGATTAAAAAAATTTTAATTTTGCGTTTTCACCGGCTTGTCAAAGTAATTGTCTATTTATTAAATTAAAGACAAAAACATTAACTGTGTATTTGGAAACTAAATATTTTAAGGAATTAGTAATGTAGTATGTTCAAATTGCAAACAAATATACGTTCATATAGACAGACTTATGCAAAAGACAAGGACACACATCTTAGGTAATTTTTTATGTTTCCTTTTTTTTATTGCAAAAAAAGTTTTGTATATTCACTGGTATGGTCATGTGACTAGAACTTTGTGTGTATGAACCTGTCCTAGTTTCAGTTCTGTTATATGAAAGTGACCGGAACTTTTAACATGGGCTTTTCAGAGGAGGTGACAATTTGCTACCTGTGGAGCACTGTGCGACGTATCGAATAACTTGATCAAGGTAACCTATCACCATACAAACTAAAATGAATATACTACGGGATTAGTTTGAAGTAGGTAGTGTCAAAGCATGACCATTTTAGGATTTATGTGATGTGTAACAGAACCAGTAGGAAAAAAATTATCACGTGAATGGTGTAGGTGTACGTATCTTAGAACTGGAGAACAATTTTTGAAGGAAAACTAGTCACATATTAAGCGCAATGTGTTCCTTAACAGGGGTAGTTTGACTGAAATAGTTTTGAGACCTTTCAGTTTTTATTCAGCGTATGTCATATTATGCACGAGTTGTTAAATAGCCCGTCCGGAACAAATCACTGCACTTTTCCAAAACAGTGTGTCTTACCACCTGTTCAAAAAAACCTTAAAAAAGGCACAACAAAAATCAATTTTATAATTAGTTTAATTTGTCTATACCCAACAGAAAACTAAGTTTAAGATCGCGACGTTTGACAAGAAATCGCCATACCTTCAACCCTGGTCACAGTTTCGTGTTCAGTTCTTTTAAACCAGTGGAGTGTTACGTCTTCATTTCTACTGTCACATAGTCGGTACAGATAAAATTCCTTCAGTGTTATGTCTGCTGTGTAGCAGTCAAGGGACTGAATCCTTTGGCACTAATTGCCATGTTTTCATCCACTGCTCACGATTTTGCACCAGTTTAATGACCAGTAATAGTTGCTTCAGTACACTTTGATGTTATGTTACTTTTTCTCCAGTTACATGATATATCTTTTAGCAACCAGTGAATGTTTTGTCACCATAACTAAAGTCATGTGAATGGTCATTCCACCAAAATTAACACTTTTTAGTGCACCACAATTTTGGTTTCACCAGTTTTGTATTGAAAATATTTGTGTTGGGGGAGGAAATTTCCCATTTTCCCTCCCACTGGAACGCCTGTATTAGATCTACTCAGATCTGAACTTTTTTACTATGAATTTCAAATTTACAAGTCTTTTTTTCTGTGACCTACCTGGCATATGTAAATGTTCATAGGTGCACTTTTAAATATAAAAAGCTGACATTACTGATCTGTAATGGAAGAATTTTACTTCAAATGCCACTGCAAGGAGCGCAGAGACCGTTTTTGGTTATTCTTTTTAATAACTAATAAGCATACAACCCAGGTTATGATATTAGGCAAAAGTAATTTTTATACCAAATCTGGGAAAGGGGAGTTGCAATGCAAATGCAAAATCTTTCCGATCAATACACCTGACATAATTTTAGCCAAAGACCATTAAATGAGTCGTGGATGACATGGCTAAGGATCAAACCCCCAACGAACTAATTAGATTCAGGCAACACACGTACTTAAAAGGACGTTAAGAAATATTTTGATATTTAATTAAATACCTTGGCTATATTATTGACGTAGAGGGAGCATTAGTATTATCTCGAACGAAATGCTTAGCTAGTCTCTAGATCAGTTTGACATTGATAGTGCTATTATAGACTGGATCAGTCATATGCTAGGTATTCGATTTATTAAGTAATCGTTAGTTCAATCTAGACCTATGCGACAGTAGAATGGTGGAAATCAATGCCGAGTAAGTGATGTACCACTTTTGTCGATAGAATCTGTTGAGAATCGGCTAAAATATGAGGCAGCCTTGCCTATGCTTAGGCTGAATGCAACAGTTGATTGTATTTGTAGCAATAAAAATTGTAGCAATGTAAGATCTTAGATAGAATATCCTTATTGTCAAAAACTGCAAGGAGCAGTAACCAATTCTCGGGCAGAGAGTCTTGATTAGGATTTGGACTTTAGCATTGAGGCATTGTTTTTTCATATAAATGTATTAGTATTTATATGGAAATATCCATGCCTTAATGCGTTCCCTTCAGAACAGTTGTTGGTCACCACCTGATGTAGAGTTGGCGAATTATTGAGGCATTTTGTTTCATAGCCCTGATTCATTATTTTACTTCGGTGGTGTTAAGTGCTATGGGAACACCGACGTGCCCCCAAATCATATATCACAGATTTGTCAATTTGGATCAATCGACCCTTCGTTTCCCGCAGGGTTTAGACAACCATTGGTGTAAGTAGCTGAAAGATAACTTCGTTATTGTTATATATAATTATTTCTATATATTTTCAGATATTAAATTAACTCATGTCGTCAATGTGGTAGTATGAACATTTTTATATTTTGTAACGTTAGGTAAATTATTTTCAATAGAATCACAACATTGTGATTTTAAAATTTTCTGCAAATAAAATAACTAAATTATGATTTTAAAATACAAATTTTTTGAATTTTTTTCAGTCAACTATTTAGCAAAAATGTTATTAACTTTCAGCAAGGATTTCTTAATTTTAATCAACTAAGTTTTATCAACACTTTTGCTGAATCTACTTATTTTGTTGCTAAAAACCAGCTCGCTGATTTTCAGCAAAAATTTTACTGACATTTGCATTTTTTTGCAAGTACCCTCCTAACTAAAATTTTGCTGCCTCAGTAAAATTTTTTGTTAGCTTTACCAACTTATTTTTTGAGTGCAATTGTTAATCCCTTAGTGTCAACCTTTTAACAACACAATGACTTTTGTTGAAAAAACTTAAACAAATTACAACTGCGAAAATAAATAACAATTAATTATAAAAGAAACAAATAAACTGTCGCCATTGTTTTCTTTATAAACAAAGTTTTTTTTTAAATTTATTACGATTCTCAATCAATTTAAAAAAAATTTGTGTTACACTAATAGCAAAAAATTAATAAAAATGATACTAAAACTATTTAAATTTAGTTTTAGTTCAAAATTAGGAGAAACTGTTAAATTATCAGAACTTTGCTAAATATTAGTAAGATAAGAATTGTAAAAATAAATCTGTTGCATCTACAAAAATTCTGTTATAATAGAGCTTAATTTTAGTGAATACAAAGTAACAAATAAATCTGTTAAAATCAGCATACAATTTTCTTAGAAGACAACAACAATCATTAAAAAATCCGCCGAATATCTCGATTGATTTTAATAAAACTTACTGTTAATTGCAACTCATTTAAATTAAAGACAACTATAGCAAAAATACTGTTAATACTGCAGATTTTGTTTGCTGTTTTTTTGACTACAAATATTTAGCAAACGTTTGTGCTGATTTAAACAAATTTAATTACTATTTTCATTTAACTAAAATTTTGTAAATTCAACAGTTTTATTTTTGCTGGTCTTATCTAACTAATATTTAGCAACAAAAGAAAACAACATCTGCTAATTTTAGCATCTTTGCTGCAACATAATTTTTAACAAATTATTTTAGTAGTCTTTTTCTGCTATTGTTACAGTACTATTTCTATGAGTGTGCCTATTGGAATAAGTATGATTGGAATGTAGTATGCAAGAGATATGTTAGAAGAAATATTCGTAAAGTTTTCAAATAATTCTCAAACATAAATTTTCAATAACAATTGAATAGACAGCAAAATAGAAATGTTAATCCCAAGCAATGAAAATAAATTGAACGTGCTTGATTTTCAGCGCAAATGAATCAAATCAGAAAAAAAAGAGTCATTAACTAAATACTTTGGCAAATTATGTATGGCGGTGTATGGTGTTGCTTGCCTCCACCATACAATTGGAAAATTGCCATAAATGATTGAAGACACTAAAAGTCTTGGGACGGTTAGTTGTAGCAAAAAAAAAAAAAAAAACTGCTAACAAATTCATAAAATAAATCGAAACGAAAAGCTCTTCCACATTGAGTTCTACTCTACAATCACACATACTCAGTCAGAAATTTTGTTATGTGAAATGTAAACACACATCCATAATTGTATGATCCATCCATCATTTAGTGGTTTAGGCCAAATCGAAAATTAATCCGTCAACGGTGTATGTCGATCATGGTGAACGTATGGGCATGATTAGAGGCATAGAAAAAAAACGATAATTCATAATTTTTTTTTTTTCATATTTTGGTCGAAGTGATTGCTAAATGCAGCAGCTAGAAAAAATATTCAAAACTAAATGTATGCAGATCAATCAAATGTGTCTTAATATGGCTAAAATTAAATTAAAAAAAAAAAATAATCATATGTTCAAAATATATTGAAATCTATAAAAATATGGTTTTAATGTAAAATTCCGCAAAATTAAGTGTTATTTGAATTCAGTTGATTGATAGGACCGACAAACCCATTGATTTATTTTTATTTTTAAAACTTAAAGTATGAGTAAAAGTCGGTAAGATTTACTAGACAAATGGGTGCGCGTTTTTTTTTAGATTTATATTATTGAAAACTTCTTGAAAAGCGGTTCTTTTGAAATCTTAACTACAAAGCGGTTTATATCAAATGTGACCTCCTATTCTAATTATAAAAAATATTTAATTTGTCCCTGTATTCTAGTTTAAATAATTCATTTTCAAATCCCTTTATGCGTAACATTTATATAAATTTTATTACATTTTTAATATCATGTATTGTATGTTAACTAATTTTATTACTCGTAAATAATGTGTAAATAAATTTGATATTTTCCAAACCTAAACCAAAAAAAATAAAAAACACAAGTGATAAAATTTAAAACTTATGCCTTTTTTATTGCATCCAGCCAGGCAGTCAGCCAGCCAGCCAGTCAGTTAGTAAGCAATTAAACCATCTCTGGTGTATTGATTTGTATGTGATATTTTTAGCCGGTAACCATGTTATCAATTTGAATTTTTTGTCAGTGTTTTTTTTCGGTTTATGTTGAATCATAGTTTGTGGCATGGTCCAAATCCATTGAATGATCAATAAATTCATAAATCTATAAAAATGCTTTTTATATCGGAATATAAAAGAAAATGGAAAAAGTAGTACAATACACTCAGAAAAAAAGTTCTACAGTTACTACATGACAGTTATTTTTGCAGTAATGCGTTTGTTGTTGGTTTAACTGCAATTGCAGTTTTTTTACTTAGAAAAATAATTTTTAAGGATTTTGATTTTTACCAGTTTTTTCCGGCTTTACGTTGAATCATAGTTTGTGACAACGTCCAAATCCATTAAATGATCAATAAATTCACAAATTAAAAATGCTTTTAATATCGGAATACACTAGGAAATGGAGACAGTAGTACAATACACTCAGGAAAGGTCTACAGTTACCAGACTTGGGCGATTTCAATTACATTTCAATTACAATTAAATTACATGTAATTAGTAATTGCCTTTTTTTCAATTACAATTACAAGTAATTGTAATTAAAATGAAGGACTAAAAAAAATTATAATTACTTGTAATTTTCATATAAAAAACTCAATTACAATTACATGTAATTGTAATTGGAAGAAATGCAATTACTAATTACATGTAATTGAAATTGAAAAATTTGAATTACAAATTACATGTAATTTGTAATTGTAATTAAAGGAAAATAATTGAAGAATTCTTTAATTAATTACATTTTTGAACCATTAAGTTAAATAAAACTACTGATGTGTTTAGAGAAGATGTAGATTTAGGTAGGGATAAAAAAAACGGAATATATTCACTTAAATGCGATTTTATTGGTTAGTTACAATTCATAATTAAGAGAAATAAAACATCCCCCAGAATACGAAATGTATGTGAAAAAAAGGAAATTACAAACAACGGATAAACACGTTCATATGAAACAAGAATTATTTGAAGCGGAAATGCTTGATTTTGTTGTTCAAACGACAACACCACTTTCGATAGTGGATAACATATATTTTCGAAAGCTTTTTGAACACCGCATACACCTCCGAATTCCAAGTCGAAAAATTATTTTAAGTGGTTTAAATACACGTTTCGATGCTCTTAAATCAAATATCATGAAGAGTATTACGAAAAGTGCTTATTTTTCCACGACTGCTGATATTTGGTCTAATAAGCATAGGAGCTTCTTTGGTTATACATGTCACTGGATGAGTAAAGACTTTAAAAGAATATCAGCTGCATTGGCCTGTAAACGATTCACAGGAGCCCACACTTTTGATCGTGTTGCGGGTGTAATTCAAGAAATAAATGAAGAATTTAAATTAAATCAATTCAATTTAGTTGCTACTGTAACTGATAATGCGTCAAATTTTGTGAAAGCTTTTAAAGAGTTTGGGGTAAGAGCTTTTAAATTGGAAGAAGCTCATGAATCGACGAAATTAGACTTAACGGACTCTGAAGAAAATGATGAAAATTTTGAAAATGATGAAGATGAATATGAAAATATTGAATTTTTAATTTTGACAATTTGCCCACAAAAGTTAATCTGCCGAAACATTATCGCTGTGGTAGTCACACTATCAGCTTAATAACAACTACTGACTTCAACACTGCTATTAAATCTGATCCGGACACTAATAAAACTCACTTGCAAGTATGTATGCACTTTTTAAGTGTATAATAGTTGATAACGATTAAATTTACATTTTTACTCATTTACTTTTCAGGCTTTTTTAAAATGTAATGCTCTTTGGAAAAAAGCAAATAGACCTAAGTCCTCTGATACTATAAACAAAATTATTGGCTTTTCACTCAAAACTCTGTGTATCACTCGGTGGAACTCGTTATATAACTCTGTGCAACATATTTTACGAAAGGAATCCCTTTTAAATAAGCTTCGTTCAGAACTGCAAATTGCGAAATTCACGGTAGTTGATATTACATATTTAAAAGAATATTGCATTGTCATGAAACCACTTGCAGAAATTTTAGATTTTCTGCAAGGTGAAACAGAAATTTATTATGGAATGTTAATTCCTTCGTTAGTGACTCTAAAAGTTAAAACAGATAAATTACTAAGTGGTAATCTAACATTTAAAAATAAAGCAGCAACCGCAATTCAAGAAAACCTTTTGAAAAGATGAAAGTTGACTGAGGAAGGTTATGACGCAATTGTTGCTTCAATGGCCCATCCAAACATTAAATTGAAATTGTTTAAGGCTATAGCTAATATTTCACAAAAAACAAAGGAATAGATGGAATAGATTTTTATTCAGTACTGTAAGAACTATAAATTAGTTACTTTCAAAAGTGTTGCTGAAACGAATAATTAATTTATTTCTTCTGTTTTCGATTTTGGTGACGAATTTAGTGAATGTACTTTTCGATTAATGTATCTTGTTCAGTGATATATTATACGACATTTATGTTATAATAAATAATTCATATTCTTTTTCTTCACTGCAAGGCTTGAAAAAATATCCAACTATTTCAAAAATTTTTCAGCGGTCAAATACTCCTTTAACATCTTCAGCACTAGTAGAAAGACTTTTTTCATTTGCTGGCATCGTTTTTAACACCCCGGCGACAAAGATTAACTGATGACAATTTTGAAAAAATAGTTTTACTAAAAGCTAATAAAATTTTTCATAAAAATACGTTATAAGTTCCAAAATAATGACGCAGGCTTTGCAGTGATACTAAAAACGAAAATATGTGTTAATCCCTCTTCAAGAAACCAAAGTGGAATTGATATTTAAAGCAACTTAAACTAAAAAAAAATAGAGCTTTTATTAAATTTCAGAAGTTTTTTTATTAAATATAATGCTACGCCTTATTTTAATAAATAAATAAAATCGCACAATTAATATTATTAATATTGTTATTATTGGTTTAATTATGATTATATTATTATTGTGGTTATTTTCATTGTCGTTATTATTATTTTCATTATTATTGATTGCAGTTATATGTAATTGATAACAATTGTAATTGAATACATTTTCGAAATTAATTAATTTGTTATGTAATGATTACATTTTTCTTACTATTATTCTTCAAACCAATTCCTTTTTTTAAATTACATGTAATTATAATTCATATTTTTCAATTACAATTGCATGTAATTAGTAATTGATATTATTTCAATTACAATTACATGTAATTTGTAATTGATATTTTCTGAATTACAATTACATTTTTTGTAATTGAAGTTTTGCTTCAGCTTAATTACAATTACATGTAATTGTAATTGAGTTTTTTTCAATTACAATTATTTGTAATTTGTAATTGAATGCGTAATTAATTACAAAATGTAATGATTAACGCCCATGTCTGACAGTTACTAAATAATAAAGGTTCCGCCATCTAAAGTTTTTTTTCAACTAGTGCTTATTTCGTGAATGGTAACACTTAGCTCATGTCTGATTTGACAGATAATTAGTTTTATCCTTCCGCTGAACGAATATGGTTGTGTATACGCTTGAACAACGCTGGGAAATATTGCGACATTACTATGAAAATCATGATAATGTTGCAGAATGTGTGCGAAAATTGCGTACGGATTTTGGAAGAAGAGAAGCACCGTCAGCTCCGTATGTTCGTTATCATTTTTTATTATTATTATTATTCGATTTAACACCGTTGGACTATTATTTGTGGGGTGCCTTCAAAGATAAGTGTTACGCCAACAAGCCAGAGATAGAGAGGTGAAATACAGCTGCGCACAATCGATAAAGTGCTTAAAAATTGGACCGATCGTGTAGGCTACTGCATGGCCAGCCGAGGCAGCCATTTTGAATGAAATTATTTTCCATTATTAACCGGAAGGATTGTACTTTCAAATAAAAAAAGAAATTTGAGAAAATATTCAGTTGTTTTTTTTATAGCATTTTCAAAAAAAAAAAAGTTATTTGGCGGACCCTTTATTTAATTATGCAGTAATACGTTTGTTGTTGTTTTAACTGCAATTGCAGTTGTTTAACTTAGAATAATAATTTTTTTTCGTGCGCCCCGGTAGGCTAGTTGGTAGCGTGCTGGCTTATCTGTGCGGGGGTCGTGGGTTCGATTTCCACCAGAGGCACTGGTCTGTTTTCGCTACAAACGCGCCAAAGGCCATAGTAGCTAGTGCTCGGTTAGGGTAATAGTATATAATTTGTAATTATATGATTATTAACAAAGCGTGTGTGTATCTAAAGATACAAAATGGAGGTGTAAAGGTGTAACAAGCGTCTAGTTTACACATTTTTTCTCCTTTATTTTTAGTGTAGAAGAGAATGTTAAAGAATATGAACAAATAAAATGAAAACGCTGAATTAAATAAATAAAATAAAGCGTGTTTTTTATAGAGGGTTAGAACTTTGAAATGGAATAAAACAAAGATAATTTTTTTAAATTGACATGAAATTTACTTTAATCGAAAGATAATCTTCTGGCATTACAATTTAAATATGACTTTTGGAGGTCCAATTTTCGATGACTTTTTCCAACATTTGTGGCCGTATATTATCCGCGTAGACTAGCGACTTTACATATAACCAAGGAAAACAGTCCAGCGGCGTTAAGTCGCACGATCTTGGAGGATAATTCACGGGTTTGAAAAGTCAAACTATGCGGTTACCAAAGATTTCCTTCAATAAATCAATTGTGGCACGAGCTGTGTGACGTGTCTTGTTAAATCCACAGCTCCTGAACATCATGGCTGTTTAATTGATGAACGAAAAAGTCAGTAATCATGTCTCTATAGCGGTCACCATTGACTGCAACGTTCTGAGCTGCATCGTTTTTAAAGAAGTACGGACCAATGATTCCACCAGCCCATAAAGCGCACCAAACAGTCAGTTTTCTTATATTTAACGGTGTCTCAACATACACTTGAGGATTATCATCACTCCAAATAAGGCAGTTTTTTTTATAGACGTATCCATTTAACCAAAAGCTAAATAAAATTCGCTTATGAAAATCGGGATCAATCAGTCACCGAATCTACGCCTTGCTAGGTGATCGTGTAACTTCAATTGTTGCACGAGTTGGATTTTGTAAGCACGCAAACCAATTTATTTCAGCAGAATCTTCCATAAAGAGGATGGACACATATCCAATTCCTGTACACGATGGCGGATAGAGTGATTGGGGTCTTTCTCTACGCTACACTCTACAGCAGCAATGACTTCTCCGGTACGCACTGTACGACGTCTCCGTGGGTGCATAATATTATTTAGAGTAAACGTGGTACGAAAACGTTCAGTAGTTAATCGAATTAATTGCTCTGATGGACGATTATGTTGACCGCAAAATGGACGTAGAGCGCGATATGTATTTCGCCACAGAACCATTATTTTCAAAGTAAATTTGCACAATTTGGAAACTCTGTTTAGGTGTCAGTCTATTCATGTTGAAATTCCAAACCAAACTAAACATAAATCACTTGACAACTGAAAAAATTACCTCCAGTTAAAAAGTGTTGCAAACTTAAAGTTCTATACCTGCATAAAAACACCATTTATTTAGGTAAGATTTGGAATTAAAAACTAATTTATTTACTTGAATATTATTAACTGCTGTATTTCTTTTCTTGTAGCTTTTTAATATTTAAATATTAATTCAATGAGACGAAAAGAAATCAAAGGATACAAAATTTCATCTCTTGAAGACAGACATGTGGCAGAAATTATTTGGAAAAATATCATTGAAATTGAATATGTAAAGTGATATTTTTGGTAAATATATTTTTAAAATTGTGTGTTTATTAAATAATTAAATCAGATCAAGAATATTTACAAAAAAGTTTTTTTCTTATTAATAATGTTTTTTTTTTTTAATTTGAGTAATGTTGTTTTTGCTGCATTTGTAGTTGTTTTTACTACATTCGATATGTTTAACAGTTAAAAATAACTTCACAATGTATTTTATTTAAATGCAAATGTTGTGTTCACCTTTTGAACTACATATGAAGATATTGAGGGGTAGGGAATTGCTTAATATATATTTTTAAGGAAAAAATTCAAATAGTTTAAAATATCGAAACGTAAAATTTTCTACATATTTGAAACATGTTTGTTGGCGATTGCTCCAGATTTCATCTTTACCTATTTTGTTTGTCTAAGATGATAATAATTCCAGTCAGCATCCTTTAGAGATTTAAAGCACTAGTTAGAAGCTTCCTGGAACTTTTCCTAAGCTTTACGAGCTCATATTCCACCAGGGAACAGAGAATAGCAGTCTACACTTCCCCAACGTACTCACAGTCTCATAGCAATCAACAAAAGTTTTGCCAATTTCTTGAACTTAACTTTAAACGATTTTATGATGCTAAGTTTCGGAATGGGATACCAATACTGCTGCAATAGTTAGCCAAACTCTTTCCAATCCACTTTTCGAGGATTTCGGCCAGCTAGAATTATTGATTTATCAATTCCTGGCCTGTACACCATGTAACGGTGGTCCAACAGAGAAATATTGTCAGTGCGTAACCTTACTATTTGATAATGATGACCTTTTTTTAAGACGTTAATATTGAGAATTAAAAAAAGTGCTTTTCAATAAATTAGCACATTCTCCAGGAAATTTATAAAGGGTCCGCCATCTAACGTTTTTTTCAACTAGTGCTTATTTCGTGAATGGTAACACTTAGCTCATGTCTGATTTGACAGATAATTCGTTTTATCCTTTCGCTGAACGAATATGGTTGTGTATACGCTTGAACAACGCTGCGAAATATTGCGACATTACTTTGAAAATCATGGTAATGTTGCAGAATGTGTGCGGAAATTGCGTACGGAGTTTGGAAGAAGAGAAGCACCGTCAGCTCCGTATGTTCGTTATCTTGTGAAAACAGTGAAAAGAAACTGGCATCCTCATCGATAAACCGAAGCGTAAAAAACCAAAAACAGTGCGTACACCCGAAAATATTGCTGCTGTGGCAGAAAGTGTGCGTGAAGCGCCATCAACATCAATTCACCGTCGTTCTCAACAATTGAACATTTCGGAGACATCATTGAGACGAATTTTGCATAAAGACCTTGGTATGACGCCATACAAAGTCTAATTGGTTCAGGAGTTGAAGCCAACTGACCATCCAATGCGTTTTCGCTTCGCTAAGTGGGCCTGCGATAGACTTACAGAAGATGCCGATTTTGCCAAAAAAATCATCTTTCAGATGAAGCTCATTTTGATCTTGGCGGGTATGTAAACAAGCAAAATTGTCGCATTTGGGGCACAGAAAACCCGCACACATACATTGAAAAGCCGATACACCCAAAACGAGTCACTGTTTGGTGCGGATTTTGGTCCAGAGGCATAATTGGGCCATTTTTCTTCGAAAATGAGCAAGGAGTGGCCGTTACAGTCATCGATCGTTATCGGGCCATGGTGAACGAATTTTTGTTTACAAAATTTGAAGAGGAGGATATTGGCAACATTTGGTTTCAACAGGACGGTGCTACGTGCCACACAGCCGAAGCTACACTCGATGTTTTGCGCACTGTTTTTGAAGATCGCATTATCAGTCGCAGAGCTGATGTCGTTTAGCCACCTCGGAGCTGCGATTTGACACCGTTGGACTATTATTTGTGGGGTGCCGTCAAAGATAAGTGTTACACCAACAATTGACGCTTTAAAGGACAATATTCGTGAAGCCATTGATGAAATACAGCTGCACACAATTGATAATGTGCTTAAAAATTGGACCGATCGTGTAGGCTACTGCATGGCCAGCCGAGGCAGCCATTGAATGAAATTAAGTCCACACTCCAGGAAACACAGTTTTTAGATTTCAGTACAAATCAGTTTATCAATTTTAATTTCCACATTTTAATGCCTGTCAAAGTGCCTCTAATGCCCAAAATCAATCTACTCTGTGGGTGTCTCATTATAAGGCGATGTCCAGTTATCACTGCCATCGGTTGAGGTGCATCTGTTTAATACGTTTGGGGCAATTAGTATCTAATATGCTGAACCTATATTAAAAACATTGTAAGAATGTATCTATGACCAAATAAATTATATTTTCTTTCCCTACGTAAATTGTATTTGGCGCCCCCATTTATTATTTTAGTTCCCAACTCTGAATCCACCTACAAATTAGCTATAAATTGAATTGATAACTTCTATTTTGTGGAAAATGACATAAATTCACTCACAAATTACTATTGCTGCTACACACTAGTGATTTTGGGAATAAATATACAAAACAATTTAGAAAATACCACTACACTAACTAACAAATACACAAAACGCCATCTAGTTTATGGGCAAAAAAAAAAAAAAAAACTATGATAATCATTTAAAAACATAAACGAGAGAATGAGCGACCAACCAAACAAAAAAATTGTAATCATTATTTTAACTAAAATCCCTGCGCATAATTTACGCGGCCAAGTTTTATTTATTTTTTTGGAGTGTTTTTCTATGTTGATCCGTAGAGCTTAAATGGTTGACGCCTATAATTTTGTTTGGCAGTTTGTGGTAAATAAACTTATATAGTTATGTACTCGCAGCATAGTTTTTTTTTTGGGATAAAGTAGAGGGTGGCTTTAGTTTTAAAACATAATACATATTTTGTTGTAGTTTTATGTTTTTTTCTTGCTGTTGTTGATGTTGATGATCAGGGCAAGTATAAAATGGCACAACAAAAATTTAAAAAAGGTATGCAACATAGCATGAAAAATTGCCAAAACGACACTAGAGAAAGCTAAAATTTCAAGCCAATTACAAATATTTCAAAAAATGACACTTGATTAAAGGTTTAAATATATTTTTAGGAAAAAGCAAAAATGAAGCAATTTACAGTTAAACTGCTAATCGTAGTATTTTAGAATGATTTTAAAAGATTAACTTTCGGTAGTAAAGCAAAATATACCTACTGAAACTTTATTTCTCCAATCATTAATAAAGATATATTTTTTTAAATTTTTTTTTTGTCCTAAAACCATGAATTTTTAAAGTTTTTTTTAAAAATTATGTAAAACTGCCCGCTTTCGATTATATTGGGTATACAGGTTAATAATATCGATGTTTTGCTGGAAAAATGCATTTATTATAATAACAAAATGATTTGATACATTATTCAAAGTGTTGTCCATCGTTGGCCACTACTTTTTCCCAATCCTTCTGGTAGCATATGGATCCCGCGCCAAAAGAACTGCTCCGGTTTTGAGGTAAAGAATGAATCAAGCCAATTTCTGATACCCTGTTCTGAAGTGAAGCATCGATGGAAACAAATGGTAGTCAGAAGAGGCGAGGTCTGGGCTATAAGGCGGGTGAGCCAAATCTTCCCATCCCAATATTTTCAATACAGTTTTGACCGATCTTGCCAAATGTGGCCGAGCGTTGTCATGATGGAAGATTATGACCTTGTATCTGGTCGAATATTATGGTCGTTTTTCATTGATTGCTCTCTTCAAACGAATCAATTGCGTGCGGCACAGGTCCCTTGTGATCGTCTGACCCGATTTCAGCAGCTCATAATACAAAACAGCCTTCTGATCCCATCAAATACCGAGCATTACCTTGGCGCATGGATATTCGCTTCGGCGTTAATTTGGCTGGTTGGCCGGGCTTTACATATGACTTTTAGCGATTTGTGGTTATCGTAATGTATCCTTTTTCATCACCAGTAACAATACTATGCAACAATTACTTCTTTTGTAGCGTTTAGTAGCATGCAAAAGCGCCTTTCAACGTCTCTCGGATTCAATTCATTTGAGACCCCAATTTCCTTGCTTTTGAATGAATCCCAATATTTTTAAACGTAGGGAAATCGCTTGTTGTGTGGCTCCCAATGATAATGCAAGTTTTTTCTTACGTTTGACAACAATGTTCGTGGAGTAATGCTTTCAATTCCTCCATCTCTTCAAACTTTTCGGCTGACCAGGCCTTTCCTTGTTGTTTGAGTTGGTGCATGTTGACCGTAAGCTTCTACCAACAATCGATAACTTTCAGCAGCCGTTTTCTTCAAATGAAGAAGGTTATCAGACTTCCCCGCAAAACATTTTTTTTAGGCTCAAATTTCGACATTATTATAGCGATTGAGAAAAATGTATGTTTACACTTTGGCGTCTATCGAATACTGAACTATAATGACAGATGTTTACCCTCCAAAATATTATATTTGTTATTATGACATAAACCATATGTGATAGTTATGCCATATGTTGTCCAAATCGACATTATTATAGCAGTTTTTTAAAAAATCTAAAGGCATTTGGTTGCAAGGATAATTAAAAATTACATTTTTTACAAAATAATTGGAAAACTGTCAAAAGTTGCATTTAATGGCAAAATGCCATAAAAAACTTGCCCTAATGTTGATAGTGCTGCTGTTATTTGCTTTTGTAGCTGTAATACCCAGCAATACCACACATTACCAAATCATGGGTAAAGTAATGTATCGCCATAGGGCTTCATGCACTACTTTACACGTTACTTCACTGATGAATTTTACAGGCGATAAGCCTCAAAGTAACTCATTACCTTGTAGGGAGTGAAGTAACTTATATGGTTACATGGTGGGAAAAAGTAATGTGTCTATAAATAGATTTTCATAAATAAAATGGATAAAAAAATTTTTTTTTACAGATATTTTTTTTTAATTAATTAAATAACTTTTTTTTTATTACATAAATAACTTGGTCATGCTGGGATTCGAACTTGGCGTCTCTGGTATTTAACAATTAGTTAGGGCGAGAACTCTACCAACTGAGCTATCGATACATATAGTATTTTATTGCTTAAAATGTAGATGAGTTGTTGTGCTTCGTGTTTTCGTTCGTAATATCAAAAATATACACCTTACAATTAGCTTACAAAAAATCACAAAGTAATGTGTCTATAATAGATTACCAAAAATATATATTAACAATTACTTTACGTTTATAATTCATGCATTATGTAATTGATGATCGGTAAGTCATTATTTTATGTTTTGAAGTAATGTAAAATGTATTGAGGTCCCATTACGGGGGTAATCCATGAGTGTTCAATTATCGGTAACTCATTACTTCTTGTTGGAAAATAATGATACAGGTAAGGAGTATACATTACAGGTAAAGCATTACTTTTATCGCACACATTACCAAAGTTTTGCTGGGTAACGTATAAAATATTTTGTTTTATAATTTGTATAGTTGATGCTCGAGTGTAGTTATATTGCTGGTCACAAAACATAAACTAACAACAAACCAGCCACACTAACAATCATCATCAACAATATACAACAGTAGTTGAATGGCAGTGGCTCTGAAACTTTATGTAACAAACATTGACAGAAGATCCAGTTTGAGTCATTTGCTTTATATAACCTTCAATCGAATTACCCCAACCTACTAGGGATTTGAACAGTGCTGCATACTAATATCTTATTTTCAATAGTACAAATCCACAATTAATCAGGACCCTTCAACCATGTCTCTTTTTTGGTTCAAATCAGATTTGGATAATGGAAAAGGAGGCAAAAAGAAATATGCATGTCCAATCTCAAGTCTCAGCCTTAAAAGTGAGGCTTATTTGTTTTTTTTTCCAAAAAATATATGAGCTACTTCAAAATTGTCGACATCCGTTGATGAAACAAACTTTAGATGCATCTTATTTCTCAAGGTTTGAAGAATTGAGAAGTACGAGGGACATGATTAGGTTGACAGTTTTTAAAAGCTATGACAATAAAAGTACTCGTATCACGTTGAAACGTTTTCACCAACCGAAATATTGGTCATCTAAAAGTTGAATAATGAAAAAAATTACTTGAAACATACAAGACTTTTTTATTTATTTTTTTTGCTCAGAGTTTTAAACTTTCAGCTATAAACCAATACAAAATGGGGGTCTCTAGGACTTGGTAGATTGCTTCAGTAAAAAAGGAATTTCCATATCGCTGCTTTTCCAATTTTTGAAACTTTTGCAGTTTTTTCCATATGGTTCTTGCTCCCGTTTAATGGATTGTAGTTTTGAGAACATTATTTAAAAAATTGTGTAATTTTACACAGTTTGAGGTATACAAAGTTGATGTCAGCTCACCAATAATGGGATCACAAACTTATAAAGAATTGGCGTTATTTATTTTTTTTTTAAAGAAAAGTTTTTGCGTCTTACATTTACAATTATATTTCAAATTGGCTAGAGGATTGCGTGACTGAGTATCTTTGTAAACGCAAAAGTTTTATGAACTTTTTACAAATGTTGCGAAATTTAATACATTTTTTTTTGTCTAAAGTGTACTTAATCGGGCACAAAGACATTAAAAAAACAAACTACATGAATAGTATCGCCGGGGCCCTATGGGCTCTCTGGTACAAACAACGGAAACGCGTATTTACATACAAGTGTGTGCAAGAAAATCCTCAAGAAGTTTCTTTCCAGATAATGAAGCTTGGTCCGAATTAGAGAAATTTTTTGTAAATTTTAAACACTTTAAGGGGTACGAAAAACTGTAAACTTTTTATATTGTTACAAATGCAGGCAACTTGCAGTATTAATATAAAGTACTAGAACCTTTAACTAAATTTTAGATTCTTTAAGGTGGACCTAAATGAATTAAAATAAAGTATCTTATATTTAAAAAAAAATTAAAAATTTATTCAAACAAATCTTGCCTGTACTGCTTTCTTTACAAAATCGCTTCAACACGCGAATTTTTAAAAATAAACTCACAAAAGGATAAGTATTCGAACAAAACTTATTTCTTAATAAAAAAAATAAAAAAAATTTAACTCCAGTGCTTTTCATATTTTTAAACAAAACAACATACATATTCAACCACAACTTTCAAAAGTAGTTATATGCCTCATATTGTCCTTAAGCAGGCGCGTGTCTCATATTGTCCTATATCAGGCGGTTTTCAATACAAAAATGTAAAAAAGATTAAAAAATTAATTAAAAATGCCCTAAGTTCCACCCCAAAATCTTTTCCTGGATCCGCGCCGGTCCTAACTGCACTTTGTTTTCAATTATTTCGTAATTTTCTTTCATTTAAGCACCATTGTTTTTAATAAAAAAAAAGTTTACCATTTTTCGTTCCTCCCTAAATAGCTTAAATTTACTAACTAGTACTATATTTTATTCTTTTTTGTTGGTAATTTCAGTTCAAAACTCTTAAAATTTCGTCCCCCCTAAAGGGGTCTAAAATTTACTAAAATGGCTGTAGAATGGGTCACATTTAAGTCATCCGGAGAACTGGATCTTTTTTAAAATCGTGAGGAAACTTTCCTTTCATTTAAGTACCCACACCTGAATGTAAATACGCGTTTACGGTTTTTTAAACCCAGGTCGCCTCTAATTTAAAATTTCGGGT
The DNA here is from genome assembly GCA_021234595.1 of Delia radicum. Classification (NCBI taxonomy): domain Eukaryota; kingdom Metazoa; phylum Arthropoda; class Insecta; order Diptera; family Anthomyiidae; genus Delia; species Delia radicum. The sequence continues at coordinate 196,125,426 of CM037854.1, forward strand.
TGTTTTTCTTTTTTGTGTTAAAGAGTGTTTCATATTTCGCATTGGGACAACTGAAACGCGGTATCAATGACTTCAAAACGATTTAATAACCATAACACTAAAATGGAAAAGGCATTCAAAAAAAATGTTACGAACTTTTAAACTTATGGAGCAAACAAACGAGCTTGGCGGAACACAAATGCAAAAACACCTGTGTCAACATTCGTACCATCAGTGAGACCCCGAAATTGGTTACCAATATCTCTTGGACCCACATACCCTGACAAACAGCATGATATCAAATAAGCTATCGAAAATCCATTCCGCTAACATTCTATCATTGACCTTGAGATCGGGTCGTCCACAAAGATCCAAGCGATTCACTTAGGTAACCACTTACGTCGCGCGTTCATGAAATTAACCTTTGAAGGACCATACATTTTCCGCTGAAGAAATTTTGAAATGTTCACGATTTTATGATCTCTTACCAAAAATAGTTATGTAAAAGAAAATGGATCCCTAGACCCCTGTCCATCATTTCGGACTGCGCGAATATAACTGAAATTTGACAATCAAACAGCTGTGGCTGAAGGAATTTTTTATTTTTATTTTTTTTCAATTTCGTGATCTGCAACTAATAACAATTAACTTACTAAAAGTTGGCTTTATATACCCCTCCTTCGGTTGTCAACAATTTTTTATTTTAACCCTTAAATAAGAAATAATTTGTTTACCAACTTTGGGGACTACTAACGGGTAACTGATGAACCAGATGAAGATTCACCGCCCTCCACATTTTTATTGCCAACCCCTGCCGTGCAAATTAGCTTAGGCCTTTTTTCACTTTCTTTTAACTGGACAATAAGTGCCAAAAACACTGGGGCAAGCATACTTGCCTGTAGTCATTCAATCACTGAACAAGTCGACTATACAATTTTTTACTCTCTTTGTTTAACAGTTAATAGAACTTTTTATCTAGCTACTATTCTAAACGACTCTGTATTTATTCTACTAATTGTGTGCAACTCTGTGTTTTGATATAATTTCGATTGACAACGCTAAAAAACATACAAAGACAAAGTCAAGTTAAAAATCTGCCGAAAAAAACAAACGCACATTCCCATGTTCCTCTTATGCCGGATCACTAACGGCACGTCCTTGTTATTTCATAAAGTGAATCCTTAAGCTGTCAAGTAAAGCATTTGACTGTCAAAAAATGCATATGTACAAAAGAATGATTAAAAAGGTTTATTAACTTTAAGCAAGTAGATTAATTTCGCTTTATAAACTCCCTATACGACTTCTTAGAGGACGTTATATTTATGCACTGAAAAAATTATCAAGCTAAAATATATAATAAAAGATTTGATTTGAATTAAATTGTATCTGAATAAATATTTAATTGAATCAATTAATACTTTAATTGACTTTAAATATATGCGTAATAAATACATATTTTATTTTAAACATAATTCTCAAATTATTTGTTCATATACTGTATGTTAAATAGAAAAGTTTAAGTATAAAATGACGAATGCATTTGTAGTTTAAACAAAACAAGCTCATACACTGATAATAATCCATGCACTCATAATAATCCATGCTTAAAAATACAAATATATTTTTCGTAAATTTTTTTTCGCGTAGAATGTACAAACATTTTGTTTATATTACAAAACTTTTGTATAAAACAAATTATATAAATTTACAAATTTCGTAAAAAAATACAAACATGATTTCGTAATATTTTTTTAGTACATTGTACAAATATTTGAATGTTACAAGTCGGATTTGCAATCAGAAGGTTGCGAGTTCAACTCCTGGCCAGGACAATTTTTTTTTTTAGTTTTTATATTTTTTTTTGTTTATTAATGTTTTTTAAATTTCTATGTTTTATTTTTTTTTTCATTATTACTATTTTGTGTTTTGATATAAATGGATATTTTGTACTTTGTTTAATAAAGAGGATCCTAAAACAAGTTAAAGAGGACCGAAAACACTACTTCCACTTTATTTGCCGGGTGTTAGTATGAAATTCAAAAAACAAATATTTAAAAAGATAAAATATTTAATAATAAAATTCAATTAGTTTGAATTGTTATTTAAGTTTTTATTATTATTATTTTTATTATTTTTTATTTTGTTTTTTAATATATTATTTGATTATTTATAAAAAAATTATTATATTTATTTAGTTCAATATAAAAATATTTAATTGCCATTTTACCTTTTTTATTAAATATTTGTAGCATATTTTTCTAGTTTTCATAAAAATGTCATAATATTTTCGACTTAAGTTCCTTTTTTGTTGTTATTGCATCAGCTACTTTGGTGCCAATGGTAGAGGGGTCTACTTCAACACAGAAGGATGTCACTGAAATCGTGAGTTCGATTCTGGTGTGGCACCATTACATTTTTTTTTTAATTTTAAAATAAACCCGTAAGGTATGCACCACATTTTTATTTAAAAAAAGTTTTTACAAAACTTTACGAAATGTGATTTGTATATTCTACAAATTTTTCGTAATGTCAAAATAACCAAAACTTTCGTAAAATGAACAACGGTTTTCGTGTATTTTACCTATAGATTATATGAGTGTGTGTAGTAATACAAATAAATGTCAAAATAACCAAAAATTTTGTAAAAAAAACGACGAAAATTTGTTCATTTTACAAAAGATTGTTTGTTTTGATTTTTTTTCGTATTTTAGCATGTATTATTATGAGTGTACACAAATACACAAACAGACACATACAAATGCGTCGATCACACACTTTTGTTTGAGTATCATAGTTTCCTATTGTTTTTAATTTTTATAAAAGTTTTAATTAATATTTTCATTGCCGTGATAGGTGCAAAATCAATTAAAATATTAATTGATTCAATAAATTTTTTTATTGAAACCCGTTTTTAGTTGTTTCTATATATTAAATATACGTTCCTTGTTAAATAATATTCAAATAAATGGAAAATCAATGATAAATTTTCACAAATTTCTGAATTTTCTGCTTAAGAGTCACTGGGAAACTAGCAACAACATCGTCATCGTTGTCACAGCTACTGACAAAAAACAAACACACGAGCACAGCTCAACTCAGTATATGGTGTCATATATTGTCGGCTCAGTGATGTGATAGGTTGTTTGATGTTTTTCTCAGTGTTAGTATTAGAATTGTGTGTGTATTTCATTTTGCCAGTGATAATGATGATAATAACCATATACACACACACAAACACATACAATTAAATTTGGGGTTTTTATTCGCGCTTTCATAAATTTCCCTCTTCATTTGCATGTAATTCGATTATAACCCTTTCTGGGTGACTCATTCATTTTAACATCTTCCCACCACTGGGCCGCTTATTTAGTTGTGTTCTTGGATGTGTGTGTATGTGTGCGTGTGTTTCGCACAATAAACAACAAATGAACACTCCTACTGATGGCATCCACAAATTCATGTTTTGTCATAATCATAATTTCACCAACAGTCCACACTTTTATAAACATTTTTTTTTTTCAATTTTTTGGTTGATGATATAATTTCAGTTAAGGTTTTTTTTTACATCGCATTTTTGTTGCTGCCACAGACGGGTTGTTGGTGTTTATATGATTTTAGGGGCTGCTTTTGTTGTACAATTTGTTGGTTAAACGAAATCATCAACAACAAAAAAGCAGAAAAAAACGTTTCCATGTCATATTTCACTCGGCTTGTTTAGTTTGAGCCACTCTTTTTTGCATTTGTTGTTAAAAACGGACAAAAAACAATGTTTTTGTATAGCGAATCTCATAATTTGATGTTTTTTATTGAGCACATTTTAACCGTTTAATACCAGAAATTTGTTATCGTTGTTAAATGTTGTACATGTTGCGGTTATGAGTATGGTATGATGAGAAAAAATATTATCGCACTAAATTTATAATTGTTACAATTTATGACGTTTTATACACGGGGAGAGCTTAAATGCAAATTCTTTACTTTATGGGTTTATAGTTGGTGTCTGGTTTAAGTGAAAGTTTATGCCCTTATGAGCATCAAGTAGAGTCATAATAACATGATTTTGAAAGACCACACCAGATTACCTTATGCTGAGTCTGATATCAGCGAAAGCTACGGTTCAGTATATGATCTCCTAAAGTTCTATGATCGATTCCTGCAGTACCGGGGAAACAAGGAATCCACGACTCTCTGTCTTCTTCTCACCAGTTTGTCAGAGCTTCTCAATATGCAACCATCAGCCAATATACGGTCAGTCATTCCAAAAACATTTCCATACCGATGTGAGGAGAGATTTAGTACTATCCAAGTCGTAACTGAACGACGACGAAAGCCTTGATGCAATTGAGGTACGCACTTGTGTGACAATAACATGTATGCATCCAAATGGTTGTCCAGTGTCTTCAGCTAAAAAGATGGAATCCCGATTTCAGTTCATTTATTCCGTCTATGAAAACAAAAATTCCTTACAGACTATGATTAAGTCAAACATTTAAAATAAATAAATATAATAT
>CM037854.1:196130015-196230543 GCA_021234595.1 Delia radicum
AAATTTACAACCGTTAACATAATAAAAACAGTGGCATACCCTTTGCTCACAACGCTTTCCCAACGCAGGCCAAAGTGCTTTGCCAGTGCTTGATATACTAAATTTACAACCGTTTATAAAAGGGGAATTTAATGCATGTACTTGTTTTTAAATAAAAATTTAATATTATGGTTTTGGTACAGGCAAAGCGCTCATTGCCAGTGATTTGCCAAAAAAAGAAACGGCCAAGATCTGCCCGGTGCTATCATTTTGGGGCTGGCAAAGCACTTATTTTATCATTAAAAATTCACTTTATTGGTTGTTCTACCACTGCTTTGCCAACGTTTTAAAATTATAGTTTGGTACTGGCAAAGCGCTCATTGTCAGTGCTTTGCCAAAGTTTTGAAAGAGGAACGGCCAAGCCCTGCCCGGTCTTATCATTTTGGGGTTGGCAAGCACTTAAATCTTCAGAAATCCAACGCTCTGCCAACGCTCCTTCCACCGTTGAATGCACTGGGCCAATGCTTTGCCGCTCAGTATTTTCCTGGCTGGGTATCCACAATAATTCACTAAGTTTAATAATTCACAATTCTTTTGTAACAACCCATTTAACATAATTTTATTAATTTTACAACTTTTACAAATGGCTTTCACGCACTAACACGAAATCAAATTTTACAAAAATTCACATCAATTTGAATAAAATAATTGTTGTTTTAACAATAAAATTTGTCAAAAGTAAACACGAATTTTGTGTTGATTTGACTTACGGCTTTTGGTTCAGTGTACGTGGGCACCACGATAGGGCAACACTAACTGATACAAAAATATGTTTTTTTTGTTTATTTTGGAGAAAAACGTTTACCACCGAGACCTATGCCTTACAAATCACATTTTTATATTTTTTTCAAATGCCACTGAACAATTACCTACATTATGATCAGAGAAGACAAAAAATGGCAAAAATAGATTGTTTTTATGGCAAAAATCTTTTGTGAGATAATTGAAGCTAAAAAAATGCACTTTTAAACCTTGCCGCCTCCAAAGGCGTCAGTCTGACAAAAAAATAATAAAAATCTCGACTCTGCTCATGTATCTGAATCGTTCCTAATTTTGTTTTTATCAAAATCGGTTGGGTGCCCCTTAATTAAAACAAGCTAAATTTTGATTGGCCTTGAAAAAAAGCGCCACCTATATTTTTTTAGCTGAAAAATAGTTTTTAGACCATCTACAAACATAATCTAATTTCAGATTGGAGTAACACGCACATTTTATTAAAACGCCTCAAGCGCACGCACCGTTCCTTGAGTTGAAAATCATTAAAAATATTAAAAAAAAAAACAACAAAATTAAAATTTTTTTTTCCCATAATTTTTAACTTCAAACCACTGTATATTTTGTCGCTGATTTGTAAACTTTGAAACCTAAAATTTAATGCTTAAACATAATAATTAATCAAATTTATAAAAAAAAAAAATCTGTGTTATTCATTTAACGCCATGCTACAGAGTGGCATTGAGAAATTTCTCATTTTATATAAGAAGAAATCGCATAATCTTCATATAAAATAAAACCGTGTTTTAAACAGTTAGTAAATATTTAAAATTTAAAAATATTTCCACAAATTTGTTAACAATTTTCAATAATAGTTTTGGTGTTAAGATTGAAAGAAAATGGAACAGTATTTGAACAATTTTGTTTAGCTCTTGTTAAAACTGCACGCACTATTTCATTCTTCTGGAATGTTATAATACTCAAAAAACTTTTGTCATTTTTAAAACCTAACTCTGAAAAAAGTGTGAAAATTTACGCATATGTATATCCAAGAAACAATTTTACGGACTCTCCTACACGTAAGGAATCATGTATCCGGATTTAACGGTCCGCCAACACTTATGCATCAAAGCATTTATGTAAACGGAACATTAGCGGACCATATAATCGCATTTTCAAAAACAATACGTTTTTATTCCGTTTTAGAGTATCCGTTTCTGGTCCGCTGAATACTGATTACGCAAATTTTGACAACGTAAAATATTATAATAATTTCAGCTATTTTATAATAACTCGGTAAAATTAAGTAAATTAGTGACTTTTTAAGTACGTAGCGTGCATCATTTGCAACCATCATTGTAGAGCGGAAAATGTGTCATTGAACGATTAATATTAATGAAATTAAAAGATGTTTCGCGATATTGTCTACAAATAAAAATATTTGCCGACAATGTGTTAAATAGAATCGTGTACAATACTAAATTTTATATAATTTCAATTAAACCAAACATAATATATATTTTCTTTGCAGATATTGAATTTTTGAATGGGTCAAAATTGTTTCATGATGCCGCGGATATTGATGAGCAGAACCGAAAGAAATTTTTTAATTTAAAGAATGTTCATATTTGTAAATCTGTAAAAACAACATAAATATATAATATTTAAAATTTAATTGCAGGATCATTTTAGACATTTTTATGCGCCCGTTTTTATAAAAAAAACGGTATCCGTACCGGATAGGGATACATTTACACGGTTCGTTATTGGCACGTTACACGGCAGAACGGTTAGTCATTGACGGACTTTCAACGGATTGAAATCACATTCGATGTTCCTTAATATCCGTTTTCTGGTAGGGTCACGTATCCAGAAAACGGTATGTAAACGGAGTCTGATTCCTTGTTAATTTATAACGACCTTTCAACCTCCGTATATTTACAAAAAATAAAGCAAATCAAACATATTAGCTAGGTTGATACTACACCTTTTACAATTGTAATTCAAAACATATCAATTGAAATTCAAAATTTCCATTTGAAATTCAAAAACTCCATTTAAAATTCAAAAATTCCATTTGAAATTCAAAAAACATCAATTGAATTCAAAATTTCTATTTGAAATTCAAAAAATATCAATTGAAATTCAAAATTTCCATTTGAAATTCAAAAAATATCAATTGAAATTCAAAATACATCAATTGAAATTCAAAATACATCAATTGAAATTCAAAAATTTCTATTTGAAATTCACAAGTTTGTATTTGAAATTCAAAAGTTTCCATTGAAATTCAAAAATTTCCATTTGATATTCAAAAGTTTCTATTTGAAATTCAAAATTTCCATTTGAATTTCAAAATGAAATTTTTGAATTTCAAATAGAAATTTTTGAATTTCAAATGGAAATTTTTGAATTTGAATTTCAAAATGAAATTTTTGAATTTCAAATAGAAATTTTTGAATTTCAAATGGAAATTTTTGAATTTCAAATGGAAACTTTTGAATTTCAAATGGAAGTTTTTGAATTTCAATTGATATGTTTGAATTCCAAATGGAATAATTTTTGAATTTCAAATAGAAACTTTTGAATTTCAAATAGAAATTTTTGAATTTCAATTGATGTATTTGAATTTCAATTGATGTATTTTGAATTTCAATTGATATTTTTTGAATTCAAATGATATTTTTTTGAATTTCAAATGGAAATTTTGAATTTCAATTGATATTTTTTGAATTACAAATGGAATTTTTGAATTTCAATTGATATTTTTTGAATTTCAAATGGAAATTTTGAATTTCAAATGGAAATTTTGAATTTCAATTGATATTTTTTGAATTACAGTTGTAAAAGGTGTAGTATTTAGATTTGGCTAAATATCTAATCAGAGCCCAACGTTCCGAAAACGGTACGTAAACGGAACATATTGTTTGTTGGGTAGTTCATAAATCCCTTCAGCATAAAGATACGTTAAAATACATCATATAAATTATTTGCAACACATAAAACACTCATAACATTTCCTTACGAAACCTGGACTGTATCTATCGCTCTACTAAGTGTCAGAAATGTAAATAATGATTTCATTTACAGTGTACATGGTAATGAGTAATTACTATTGTATACGTTACTTTGTAATAAGTACGTATTACTTTCTGCATTACTTTAAGTAATAATATAATATGCTACCAATAAGAAACTTATTATGCATTACTCTCAAACAAAAAAGAATTGGCGAACAGTAATATGTTATTCATCTTATTACATCCGGGCTAAATATAATGCTACAACATTTTTCTGGAAATCTATTTTTAGACTCATTATAATTTGTATTTTTGTAAGCTAACGGGTAAGGTGTTAATTTGGTATATTTTGAACGAATATATATAGTAGAAAAATTTATTTATGTTTTAAGCCATAAAATTGTATATGCCTCGGTAGCTTAGCGTATTGAGCAGCCGCCTGTTAATCTGATGACAAGAAATCGATTCCCGCCTCGAACGTGTTTTTAAAAAATTAATAATATTTTTTTTTAAATTTGTATTTTTTTTTTTTCAACATCTTTTTTAGACCCATTATATTTTTCATTCTGGAAATGGTTTATTATTCATACCCTCACTGAAAAAATTATTCTTCATGATATTAATGAAACAATTTCATAGTTTTTTTTCATAAATTCAATGAGGAAATTTTATTAGTATTAAAAAAAATTTCATAAACTTTTTTTCATAAAAACCCACACTACAAGAATTATCCTTCATGATATTAATGAAAACAAATTCATAAGTTTTTTCGTATATTTAATGAAGAATTTCATTATGGCCAAGAAATTTTTCACAAACTTTTTTCATAAAAAATTTATTTTATTTTATAAATTAATCCATAATCCATCATATTCCACCAATAATATGGTAAAAATTTCTCCTTTTCTCAGTTTTATTATTATCTACAATCATAATATAGGATTTCCTATCATATTCGTCTATGTAACTACAGCCATATTATAGTTGCGCCAACTATAAGATGATCAGCCAGTTTTTTATGAGCGCCTTCGCTCCTTTAGTTTCATTCTTGTTTGAGATTTTGTGAAAAGATGTTGTGAGAAACAGCCAGCCCCAACAAATTAAATAATATTAAAGAAAAAGACATTAAAAATAGACAAATAATGTAGTGCTGTTAATTGTAATGGTGATTTGTTTTGTGGAAGAAGGAGTACGTTGTAGTCTCAACCCGGTCTACCCTGGAAGTCTAGGCAAAAGTTAAATTGTCGTGCACCTCTTAAATAAAGCTATTTTTATTATATGGACATAAAAGTGTTACAAATTAAGTATAAATTGATAAAAAAAAGTTCTGCTTTTAAGCTGTAGTACGAAATAATCATAATATGTTTGCAATAATCATAATATGGTAATAAATGATGACGAAATTATTGTCCATAATCATACTATGACAACTAGGACTATGCTATGGTTATTATGCAATTGTTATGCTTGCTGCAAACATGGTTTGACCATTAAATGTGTGAATTATTAAATAAATATACTATTAAAAAACATTCATATATTTTTAATCCAGCTGCAAAAGTATGCTGGGAAAATTATTTAAGGCTCATATTATGATAAATCCTAAAAATTGCCAGAACCATAATATTATAATATTGGGGTTTATTTAGAACCATAATATGGCAATCTCATTATCATATTATTATACAGAAGCTCATATTAGTATTGTTGCCGCAACCATAGTGACATAGTTGTCGCAATCATAAACCAATAATGTATGATGCTCTTCGAATATGGTTCCCTCAACCATGTTTTTTCTTTGGCACCCAGAAAACAGTATCAGTTGTAGCCACTGAATTTGTTGCCAATCGAATTCTGCGGGTTACGTTAACAATCTTACTATTATTTTATATTTTTGTTTGTGAATGCTACATATTCAGTTGTCTTATTCAATATTATATTCCACATTAATATAATTAAGTTCCACAAAATTTTATTTAAACTAAAAACTTATTTTTGGTTCTTAAGTATTGAACCGTGGTACTTAGATTAATAGTGCTCTGTCTAAAATGGCCTGTGTCCTAAAATTAAATGTGATTTTGGCGCAATCACTACAATCACATTTAATTTTATTTGGCTTATTTCCTATTTAAATATTTTTTTTTTAATTTAAAAAAAGTTTTGTGTTTGTCTTTGCCTGGATTTGAACTTGGAAAAGACGGTGTAATTGGCTGCCAGTCTATCCATTACACCACAAATATATATTGTGTGCTAAATTTGAATATAAATATTTTGTTAGGAAAATAAACATGGTTTAAAATTCGTTTACAAATACCAATGATTAGTTGCTTCTATAAACATTTCAATGCACAATTCGGTTGGTTCTACTAAAACTCAAATTTAAAGGCATATTTGATTACGAAACCCGTATTTGCAGTTACCACTTTTGATTACCGACAATTTTTTAATAAATTTGATAGATGGTACCAGCTTACCTGTATTTTCACTAAGTTGCTTATACCGTACTCAATTACTAACCGAATTTTATTTGAAAAGTTGGTTGGAAGTGCATTTTTCCTCCTTTTAATAACCAGTACAGTATTTTTGCTTTATTAATGGTTTATATGTGGTTTCAAATAAAATAACGTCCTATCAAATAAATTTTAATTTTTTTGACCGATTCCAACCGATCATTTTTCTGGGTGTGCGAGTGGTAAAAAATGAGCTAAATCCTTTTCATTCCTAGCGAGTACAGCGGCAGCTTTTTGCAAAGTCATTTTGCTTTGTGGCAACTATAGGTTTATATCAATTCCGCCAAAACGTACATAAAATAAAAGATTTTAAAAAGCCTTATACTAAAATCGCATATGCATTAAAAATTTTATGAACTTTAAATTTTATGGGGCAAACAATCATTCCTTAACGTAAATATACAATATATAATTGTTTGAGTAGTAATACTTTATTTCATCTTTATTTTTAAGTGAAAAAACAGTAACTTGTTGAAGAAATTTAATTTTTGACTGCATATGCAGTTCATTTAGGAAAACCAAACCACATCAAATTACTGTTTTATGATTTTACATTAATTCTATAGCGTAGTTTTTCATTATTTAAAAAATAAAACAAATAAATTTTTGTTAATTTTTTACTGCATAAGTGGTTAATTTTTATTACAATTGTGGTTCTTTTTTGAACAGTAAAAACAAATGAGAATGTTAGTTGAATTTACTGAAATGTAAGTCGTCCTTTCTTGAAATTTCATTTGTTTTTAACTACATTTGCAGTGGTCTTTACCTACATAGTACACAAAGTGTATTTAATATGATTTTCTGTAAATAAAATATCATAAACCGACAAAAAATGCGTGTTTCACAAAAAAAAAAAAAAAATCAGTTTTTAATAAACTGCGGCTTTGAATAGACGTATAGTGCGGATTGTTACACAAATTATTATTTTCTTTGACATACCAACAAGGGATTAGTTAATCCCTTAAAAAAACAACAATTTAAAAAAAAAAACATTTTTTTTTGTTAAAACAACAAAATATTAGCATGAAAAAACGTATAGTGTGGATTATTACAAAAATATTTCTTTAACATACAAAAAAAAACAAACAAAACATTAAAACTAAAAAAAAGGGATTAGTAATCCCTTTATAGTAAAAACAACAATTATTTAAACAAATTTTTTTTTTGCTAAAACAACAAAATACAAATATGATAAGTTTAAGTGAAGATGATAGTGACGAAAGTGATGGTATTTGGCAGCAAGTACCAGAAACTAATGCAAACAAACGACGGATGACTAAGTCACCCAATATGCATCAGCATAAAAAGTTTAATGTCTCGGAACCTAGTACATCAAGAGCAAACCAATTCCAGTTACTTGATGTTGACCAAAGCCAAGATAATGATAAAGATGAAGCAGAACCAGCTGAAGAACAAAATGTTAGTACTCCTAAGCCACCACCAATCTATATACCCAATGTCTTAGATATAAGTATTATGATTAAAATATTACTAAACAAATACCTAGCGCTGACTTTAGCTACAAATCGATAAGAGATAATCAAATTAGATTAATGGTAAAAAAGTAGAATCTTTTAGAAAAATTGTTACATATTTTGAATCAAAATCTATTAGTTATCACACTTATCAGTTAAAACAGGAGCGAGCTTTTAGGGTAGTTATTAAAGGTTTACATCCTTCAACATTAAGTACCGATATTAAAGCTGAATTAATATCGCTAGGTCACCAAGTCAGAGATGTAGTTAACGTCAAAAGTCGTGTTACAAAGCTTCCTTTATCAATGTTTTTCGTAGATCTTGACCCAAACCCAAATAATAAGGAAGTTTTTAATATACGCCACATAGCTAATGCGATTGTTACAATATAAGCCCCCAAAAAAACAGACGATTTGGTACAATGTCATCGTTGCCAGCAATTTGGGCATACCCAAATCTTATTGCAAGAAAACATTTAGATGTGTTAAATGCGGATTAGAACACCCCACTGCTAATTGTACCAAAAACTTAACAACGCCACCAAAATGTGTACACTGCTTAGAAAGTCATACAGCGAATTATAGGGGATGTACTATTTACCAACCAAGTAACCAACAAATGCCGACAAACTCTCAGGAATTCCCACAACTAAACTCGTCCCAAAATAACCCAACCAATAATCATAATGAAAGAGACTATACATCATACGCACAGGCAGTTACAGGAAATTTAACAAATAGTGCCGAAAATAGGTTAATGGAGAGATTAGAACGGATGATGGATAAACTCTTCGATATGATGACACAAATAATGCTGAAATTATGCAAATAAATCTTAGAATTGCAACATGGAACGCCAATGGTGCTTCCAATCATACCAGGGAAATAGAAATTTTCCTTAAATCTAACTATATAGATATTTTACTCATTTTTGAAACACATTTTACAGATAAAACATATTTTAATATCAGAGGTTATGATCTTGTTCAAGCCAATCATCCTGATGGAAAAGCACACGCTGGCTCTGCAGTTTTGATAAAGTCTTGTTTAAAATTTGAAATATTAGACCCAATAATTAAAGAATCAATTCAAGCAAGCGGTATTAAAATCAAATGTGATAACTTTTATATATCTGTTTATTCGGTCTACTTTCCACCCAGACATAACTTATCTCTAGTAGATTATGAAATTTTTTTTCATAAGCTTGGATCTAGATTTATGTTGGCGGGGACTTTAACGCCAAGCATCCCTGGTGGGGATCGAGACTTGCTAATCCTAAAGGAAAAAAACTTTACGAGTGTATTAATAAACATCATTATAAGACCATATCTACAGGTAAACCAACATATTGGCCCAGTGATCCAAATAAAATACCAGACTTACTAGACTTTTTTGTTTCTTTTGGTATATCTAGTCATTTACTTGACATAATTGATTGCGATGATCTCAATTCTGATCACACACACCCATAATTTTAAGCTACAGTACTACTTTGCAAATTGAATCAAAAAACTGCAAAATAATATCTACAAAAACCGACCTTGATACCTTCAGATATTGGATGGATAACAATTTAGAACTGAATATATCAATTAAGTCAGGTAATGAACTTGATGGTGCTGTTGAAAAAATTACAAAACTTATTCATGAAGCTGCAATGATTTCTACTCCACAAACACCACGCCAAAATGATCACAAAGTTGTTTTATCAGCAGAAATAAGAGAATTAATAAAAATTAAAAGAAGGCTGAGAAGAATATGGCAATCGAGTAGAAATCCGAGAGATAAAACTAATTATAATAAGGCATCGAACTTAGTCAAAAAGCGTATCGACGAAATAAAGAATGAAGAGCTGTCGACATTTTTAAGAAATTTGGATCCGACCAATAATAGTGAGTTCAGTCTATGGAAAGTCACAAGGTACCTCAAAAAATCTACTAAAAGAAACATTCCTATTAAAGGACCAAATAGCATATGGTGTAGAATGATAAAAATAAATCTGAGTTGTTTTCTGACCACCTAGAACAGACATTTAAATCATTTCCACTCACAAATTCTACCGATGAGAGCAACATATTAAACTTTTTACAATCTCCCTGCCAATGGATTTAACAATAAAACCATTCTCTCCGAGAGAAGTCCAAAGCGAAATAAATAAGCTTAACAACTCTAAATCTCCAGGATATGATAAAATTGACTCAAAGGTAGCAAAATCGCTCTCAAAAAAATGTATATTGTTTCTTACCCTAATCTACAACTCCATATTAAGATTATCACACTTTCCACCACAATGGAAATGTGCTGAGATCATTATGATCCCCAAGCCAAATAAACCGGAGCACGATGTTTCATCATATAGGCCAATTAGCTTATTGCCAATTTTTTCCAAAATCTTCGAACGTTTATTTTCACAAAGACTACTTCCTGTTTTAGAAACACAAAATATTATTCCAGATCATCAGTTTGGTTTTCGTCACAAGCATGGAACACCGGAACAATGTCATCGTATTGTAAATATTATTACTGACACATTTGAAAGAAAAATGTACTGCTCCGCAGTGTTTTAGATGTGAAACAGGCTTTTGACAGGGTATGGCATGAAGGGCTTTTGTATAAGCTTAAAATTATTTTACCAACTCCATTCTATTTGTTTTTTAAGTCTTACCTAAAAGAACGAACCTTTTATGTAAAAGTCGGCGACGAAAATTCCAAAATAAGCCAAATTAATGCTGGTGTACCACAAGGCAGTGTCCTAGGTCCAGTGTTGTATACAATTTACACTTCAGATATGCCATTAACGGATGATGTTACTGTAGCAACCTATGCTGATGACACTGCTATAATGTCATCAAACGAATCACCAGTTGAAGCGTCCTTCTTAGTTCAAATGGAATTAAATCTAATTCAAGACTGGGTTAGAAACTGGAAGATTTGTATCAACACAGAAAAATCAAATCATGTTACTTTTACACTTAGAAGAGAAGAATGCCCTTCACTTTATATCAACGGTACTGAAATTCCGAAAACGAACAGTGTGAAATATTTAGGAATGCATCTGGATAGAAGACTCACGTGGCAAAAACATATACAAGCAAAAAAGCAACATCTTAATATATAAACTAAGAAAATGTATTGGTTATTAAGACCAAACTCAGATCTAAGTCTTTCAAACAAAGTAATATTATATAAATCTATTTTAAAGCCAGTTTCGACATATGGCATTCAGCTATGGGGAACTTCGAGTAACTCCAACGTAGAAATATTGCAACGATATCAATCTAAAACCCTTCGACGTATAGCTGATGCTCCATGGTTTGTAACTAATAAAAGAATTCATGAAGATCTTAAAGTACCTTGGGTTAAAGATGAAATAAATAGGTTTAGTTCCCGATACATAGATCGACTAAGTGATCATTGTAATCCTTTAGCTATTTCTTTATTAGACGAAACGGAAGAAGTAAGAAGACTGCAGAGATTACATGTATTAGACCTGCCGTATAGGCAATAGTATTGTAAATTTTATATTTAATGTATATAATGTACATAATGTATCATACAGCCTTGTAAATATATAGTAAAAATATAAAATCAAATTTTTAAGATTAGTTTATTAAACATGCTGAAGTTTAATAACGTATGTTATGATCCTTTTATATTATCAAATTTACTAAATGTTGTTAAAATAGATTGTAAATAAAGTTTTTTAACAAAAAAAAAAAAAAAAAAGTTTCACAAAATAATTTCGATTTTGTTTTTAAGTTCTAACATATTAAAAAAACTTTTGAGTGTATTTTATTATTTTTTTTTTTTTGGTGGTGCAATATATATTTTGACATGTAACAAATTCAATGAGATCTAAAGGGTCCGCCAAATATTTTTTTTTTTTTTTGAAAATGCTGTAAGAAAAAACTACTGAATATTTTCTCAAAATTCTTTTTTATTTGAAAGTACAATCCTTCCGGTTAATAATGGTCATTCAAATGGCTGCCTCGGCTGGCCAGGCAGTAGCCTACACGATCGGTCCAATTTTTAAGCACATTATCGAATTATCGATTGTGTGCAGCTGTATTTCACCAATGGCTTCACGAATATTGTCCTTTAAAGCGTCAATTGTCTCTGGCTTGTTGGCGTAACACTTATCTTTGACGGCACCCCACAAATAATAGTCCAACGGTGTCAAATCGCAGCTCCGAGGTGGCCAAACGACATCAGCTCTGCGGCTGATTTGAATTTTCGCACACATTCTGCAACATTACCATGCTTTTCAACGTTGTTCAAGTGTATACACAACCATATTCGTTCAGCGGAAGGATAAAACTAATTATCTGTCAAATCAGACATGAGCTAAGTGTTACCATTAACGAAATAAGCACTAGTTGAAAAAAAAAAACGTTAGATGGCGGACCCTTTAGAAATTGATATAGCTCTAATTAAATCAACAAAACTGTAATTTTAAAATTAATTTGATTTTTATTATAACCTCCGCAAATTTTGCTTCGTTAAAGATACAGATTTACGCGCATGGGTTTAGCGTGCTTAAACATCATCTAGTCTAATACATACACAAAAGATTGTTCATTTGATTCAAACATTTTTTTCTTAAATTTTGCCTAAAAGTTTCGAAAATGTTTGACATTCTTCATATACAAATGATTAAAGATGTTTATTTTTTTTTATACATTGTTTCACTTTTATATGATTTTAAAACTTTATTAGTTTATAAATGAACACTTGAGCGTATGAGTGTTATTTACTAATTAATATAAAGTATACGCAATGGAAACCCTATTTATCCTAATGCCACTTTATCCTAATGACACTGCCCAAAATGGTTGCGACTCAATCTAATATGCAAATTAAAGGATTTTCATATAATACATTGGCAAAAACCCTATTTTTTAAAAAAAAATTTCAACACAATTTTAGCTACAGTCATACCACCTTAATCAAAATCGTATATCAAAATCATATATCAAAATCATATATCAAAATCCTATATACCAAATATCCAAATATAACTGCAATGATTTCAAAAATTGTGTCTCTTGTGTCAATTTGGAAAGAGGTTTTTCGAGCATTTTAGACAAAGTCAAACAAAGGTCCATTTTACATATAAAATTATACGAATGAATTCATTCCATGTTCTGTTCTATGTAACTAAAATCTTAAGTCATATATCGTTATAACAACCCACAAATCATCTTATAACTTTGGCGTATAATTTCAATAGTTTGCAAAATAACTAAAACATTTTCATAGTGAAGAAATATAAAATAGAAAACTTAAAACCTTGAAGTGTTTCATGTTAAAAGTGTCATAAAATTCATTGATTTTTTGTACATATTCAGGCAAACATAAATACTATATGCCTGCTTGTAGTTTACTTGTAGAACGCGCTGATATACGTTGCAGTTACGACACTTTATTTCATACAGTTTAAATTATATTTGATGGACTGAAATCGAAAGCCAACACTTCATCTTAAAAAACTTTATTCGATTCTACTCTATGACATACAGTACATGATCTTTACATTACGTGTTTACATATTTACATGGTGGACATACTTCCATACATATATTTACACTCAAATAAAAAAAGTCTGTAAAAGATATAAAAAAAAAATAACTATTTTTAGGCCAGTAGACCGTTTATGTAATTTTATAACAATTTGTCTGTACACTGATAATAATCTATGCATAAAAATAAATAAAAATTGTTTAAATCTTTCGTAAAAAACGAAATTATTTTAATTTTACAAACATTTTCGTTGGTTTGACAATAATTTCGTATTTTTATGCATGTAGTGTAATTATGAATGTAATTATAAGTAAAGGTAAAGGCCTAAACTCCACTTAATTGAGCGTTCTCAACACACAATTAAAAGTAGGTGGTCCCCTCCATAATTAAAAAAAAACTTTTTTTTTCTATTTTCGGTTAAGATGATTGGGGCCCGCGGGTTCCACACTGTCCAAAAACCGGTACTCGTAGTAACTTATAAGTAAGGGTAATCTAATGAAGGGCAATTTTCTCAGGATTTCAAAAATGATATTATTTTTAGGATCTATGATACGTCTACGCCCATTCACTGCAGAGCTATTTTCGAAAACACTTACAAATACATCGAAATTACAACAAAATAATTTTTTTTTTTGGTAAAATCGCAAAATTGAAAAACGATGCTCCTAACTGCTTTTCACATACATAAAAACCATAAGCACGGCTGAAGGCCGGTCACGCAGAAAACTTTACCCAGTGCAGCCACTAATCTGTCTATCACATATTAAAAAACACCTTAGCTCGGCCGAAAGCCGGTCACACACAAAAACTTTACTCAGTGAAGCCTGACTATTACATCGGAGAAAACCACTAAGCCCGGTCGAAGGCCGGTCACGCAGAAAAAGTTTCCTCAGCTAAGCCAGCCTTTGAACGGACTAGAGGAGAAAACCATTAAAATAATAAATTTTGTGCTATCACCTCCACACGGTTATTTCTGGGTAATGTCAACGATAGCAAGTAAAAAGTCATATTTGCTGTAAAATTCATTATTTGAACACTCAGAGAACTTCTGCTTTAAAAATATGTAGTTGTTTGGATTGTAATACAGTTTATTATTTATAATGTAAATGTCAGTCATTTGTAGAACAAATTAAATTTTTTTACTAACCTTGTAGTTCATTTAAAAAAAACAAACTGATGTGGTTTGTTTTATGATTTTACCTTAATTTTTACAGTAGTTTTTTGTTATTTAAAAAAATAAAAAAAAATAAATAGTTGTTTATTTTTTACTAACATGTTTTTCATTTTTACTACATTTGTTAGTCATTTTTGAACATTAAAAAACAAATGACAATGTTAGTTGAATTTACTGAAATGTAAGTCGTCCTTTCTTTAAGTGAAAATTCATTTGTTTTTAACTATTAACTATTCTAAGTGAACAGTAAATTTTACAAAAATAACAAAAAAAAAACACTAAAAAAACTTCCTCCCCATTTTTGTACTTAAAATAGCTCTAAATTGCGCTACGTATCAATAAAAATAATACAATTTTAGAAAGCTTGTATGTTTCACTTCTATGTCTCTACGCATGCCGGTTTTTGGGCCCTGTGCCAACCGAATTTAATGGTTGCAATCAAGAAATCCGGTCAGTACAACCATACTAAAATTTAGTTTCTGAATATTTTAGGTGCTGCAACTAAAATTCGATTGTATTAAACGCACAATATTTAGTTGTAGAAACCGATTTTGTCATAGAAACTGAATTTTAATCGTAGTAACCGAATTTCAGTTGGGAAATGTCAACGGTTTTCTCTGTATGTAGATTATACAAACAATTTTTATAAAAAAAATATTTTTGTACTAAAAATTAGTACAGCAACTGTAAACTGGGATATAAAACATTCCACTACCTTTTTTATTTGAGTGTGGCTTACATGTCGTTCATTCCCTCGTTGTATTTGTTTTATCCTGTTCTAACATTTGTTTACAATTGTCTTTAGGCACAATTAAGTTACAAGTTAGTAAAGCTTGCAAAAGGAGCGTATTAGTCGTGTTTGTATTTTCGAATTGATTAAATAATAAACAATGAATTCGCTAACATGGCATGGTTATAAACTGCTTAATGTTGTATTAGTTTATGTACAAATTACATTTGTACATAAGCGACCGGTCCAAAATTTATCAAATATTTTTTTATGACTTGTCTCTAATAAATCGATAAACATCTAATCCGTCAATCGAGACGTAGTCAGATCACTGGAATCAGGATTTGTAATAATATTTGTAATTATCGCTCTTACACTTAGGAAATTATGTTGGTAAAGACGACAGCAATTGTAGTCAAAAACAAATGAAATTTCATTTAAAAAAAGGACGACTTACATTTCATTAAATTCAACTAACATTGTCATTTGTTATTTAATGTTCAAAAATGACTTACAATTGTAGTAAAAATGAACCACATGGTAGTAAAAAATAAACCAACAAATTTTTTTTTTATTTTTTTAAATAACAAAAAACAACTGTAAAAAATTAATGTAAAATCATAAAACAGTCATTTGATGTGAGTTGTTTTTTTTAAATGAACTACAAGGTTAGTTAAAAATTTTATTTGTTCTACAAATGACTTACATTTACATTAAAAATAATGAAACTGTATTACAACCCAAACAACTACATATTTTTAAAGCAGAAATTCCCTGAGTGTATTTGTAGTTTCAGTTTAGTAGGTTATAGGTAATCAATACTCCAAGCGCTATCGGAAGGAGTGTAAATATGATTTTGAATATTAATTAGGTTATAGGTAATCAATACTCCAAGCGCTATCGCAAGGAGTGTAAATATGTTTTTGAATATTAATTATGTCCGTTATGTGTAAAAGCTTTTTATGTTGAGTTTGGTGAAAGCTTTACTTTTTAATCCAAAGTACGGTGTCGTTCTTCTGTGTCTGGATATGTTTTGTTTGATGTTGTGTTTGAGACGGATTGTCCCTTCTATAATTGTCCCTTCTATAATATGATTCAACCTACAGCAATGGGTCTTGTGTGCATTAGAATCGATTGCATTCAAAAAACACGACTGAGGGATTCTAAAAAGCTTCCCGATGAGTGTTACATTCGGTAACCCTTAACATACACAAAAAAAAACTAAAAACGGGATTCAATTAAAAATTTTATTGAATCAATTAATATTTTAATTGATTTTGCATTGATTATACTCAAAATTTTCTATTTATGCATACAGTGTATGAAAAAATAATATGATAATTGCGTCTAAAAAAAATATGAATTTATATATTTAAAAGTCAACTAAAATATTAATTGATTCAATTAAATATTTGTTTAGAAACAAATTAAATTCAAATCTAATCTTTCATTAGATATTTTAGGTTGATAATTTTCTCTGTGTAGCATATACACTAGGGTAATAACTTTTTGCATTTTTTGCAAATATCAAATCTCCCCAGACAAAATCGTGTAGGGCATGGACAAATATTAAGAACTGCGCTATCGTTTTTTAACGATAGCGAAAATGGAATAGTTTTCTTCCAAATTTGCATACTTACATATGAATATTAGGGTGATAACTTTTTTTGGACAACATTCTCCCCAGGGGTTTTCTAATGGCAAATATTGTATTAATGATAACAAAAACTATTTCAGTTCAATTTGGTAAAAAAAACCTTGCGCACCGACAGCGATTTCTAAAATGCCTTTAATATGTTTTTTTTAAATTTTTTTTAATAACAATTTTTTTAAAATATGGTTTTTTACATATGTAAGTAAGCAAATTTGGAAGAAAACTATTCCATTGACTCGAAAACGGACTTTACTATTGATATCAGCATGCCTTAATTATATAGATGTGATGGTCAGACGTTGAGGCATCAAAAAAAGTTTTTTTTTAACTTTGTTTGATTCAAAACTTTAACGCGTTTGGTGCGGAACCTTTTTTAACGATAGCGAAAAACTAAAACCGCAGTTCTTAATATTTGTCCATGCCCTACACAATTATGTCTGGGGAGATTTGATATTTGCAAAAAATGCAAAAAGTTATCACCCTAATGTATATGTATTTTAAAAAAATTGTTATTAAAAAAAATTTAAAAAAAATATATTAAAGGCATTTTAGAAATCGCTGTCGGTGCGTAAGGTTTTTTACCAAATTGAACTGAAATAGTTTTTTTTATCATTAATACAATATTTGCCATGGGGAGAATGTTGTCCAAAAAAAGTTATCACCCTAATATACACCCTTTGCAATTGTAATGCAGAAAATATCAATTTAAATTCAGAATTTCCATTCAAAATTTAGATTTCCCATTTGATATTCAGAATATATCAATTGAAATTCAGAAAACAACATTTGAAATTCAGATACCTCAATTGAAACTCAGAAACTCATCGATTGCAATTTAGAAAATATCACTTGAAATTCAGAATACATCAATTGAAATTCATAAAACTTTAATTTCAATTTCATTTAATATTTCCTGAATTTCAAATGATATTTGCTAAATTTCAATTGACATTTTCAGAATTTTAATTGATATTTTCTTTGACACGCGGGAACCAATTGATGTATTGAGAATTTCAATTGTTGTAGTGAATATTAATTGATGTATTCTTAATTTCCATTGATGTGTTTCTGAATTTCAATTAGTATTTTCTGAATTTAAAATAATATTTTCAGAATTTAATTTAATATTTTATGAATTTTGAAATGATGTTTTTCGAATTTCAGTTGAAGTTTTCTAAATTTCAAATGGAAATTCTGAAATTCAATTGATTTCTCCTGAATTTCAAATATAGTCTCTGAATTTCAATTGATATTTTCTAAAATTTCAATATATATTTTCGATTTAAGTGCATATTTTAAGCGCTTATTTTTCACTTTTTAACTGCATATTTTCAGCGCATATTTTCGACTTGTCAGTGCATGGAAGTCGCTTCTGTGTTAATGACAATTGTTCCTGTCGAAAAAGCAGACAACATTGAGAGATTGACCCAAGTCGAGTGCGTTCGCAGAATTGGGCTGCTGACTCTTTATTTTATGTGGTAAAATATCGGTTTTTATGGATGTTTCGAAAATGGAGACGCGTATGGGGTCGAAAATTTATGTAATCACATTGAAAATTCTGGATTCCATGCAACAAATAATTGTCGAGAGTCCGTTAATTGAGGGAGCGGTATACATATTCAAATGAGGTTCAACTTAACAAGGCTGCTTTTTCATTAAAACAATTGCCAACACTCAAGGATGGTTAATTTTTTTAATAAAGACGTTAAAATTTTATTCACTTTACACTCACGACAATTAATGACTGTATTGAAAACATTTTTTAATGAATGACTGAAAATAAAATATTAAATATTATCAACTTATGTAAGTACACTCAAAAAAAAAGTAAGTTAGAGGAAAAGTTAGTAGAACTTCTGGCACATCAAGTATACTATTTCTCAGCAAAATTTTTTGCTGAAATTGTGTTTTCAGCTAAAATTTTAGCTTTTAACTGATGTGAACTAATGTTTTACTAATATTTTACGTGTTTATTTTGCTAAAAAATGCCCTATAAGCACATTTACAGTCTACGAGACAGATTGAAAGATATACGCAGAACCAAGTAGATATCAGCGGCATGTCAAGATGTAGTAGAGACGAGGAAAATTATACTTAAAAGTACAACTCTTGTAAGATATATAAAAAAATCAACCATGGATGATTTTTGTTCCTGTTTTTCATACAAAAGGACGCAAACAATGTAAATACATATGTGGATTAAAAAAATTTTATTTTGTGTTTTCACCGGCTTGTCAAAGTAATTGTCTATTTATTTAATTAAAGATAAAATAAAATTTTCAAATTTAATAAACATTAAATGTGTATTTGGAAACTAAATATTTAAAGTAATTAGTAATGTAGTATGGTCAAATTGCAAACAAATATACGTTCATATAGACAGACTTATGCAAAAGACAAGGACACACATCTTAGGTAATTTTTTATGTTTCCTTTTTTTTATTGCAAAAAAAGTTTTGTATATTCCCTGCGGGAAATGGAGCAGTCACTGGTATGGTCATGTGACTAGAACTTTGTGTGTATGAACCTGTCCTAGTTTCAGTTCTGTTATATGAAAGTGACCGGAACTTTTAACATGGGCTTTTCATAGGAGGTGACAATTTGCTACCTGTGGAGCACTGTGCGACGTATCGAATAACTTAATCAAGGTAACCTATCACCATACAAACTAAAATGAATATACTACGGGATTAGTTAGAGGTAGGTAGTGTCAAAGTATAACCATTTTAGGATTTATGTGATGTGTAACAGAACCAGTAGGAAAAAAATTTTCACGTGAATGGTGTAGGTGTACGTATCTTAGAACTGGAGAACAATTTTTGAAGGAAAACTAGTCACATATTAAGCGCAATGTGTTCTGTAACAGGGGTAGTTTGACTGAAATAGTTTTGAGACCTTTCAGTTTTTATTCAGCGTATGTCATATTATGCACGAGTTGCTAAATAGCCCGTCCGGAACAAATCACTGCACTTTTCCAAAACACCCTGTTCAAAAAAACCTTAAAAAAGGCACAACAAAAATCAATTTTATAATTAGTTATTTTGTCTATACCCAACAAAAAACTAAGTTTAAGATCGCGACGTTTGGCAAGAAATCGCCATATCTGGCAGCCCTGGACACAGTCACATAGTCGGTACAGATAAAATTCCTTCAGTGTTATGTCTGCTGTGTAGCAGTCAAGGGACTGAATCCTTTGGCACTAATTGCCATGTTTTCATCCACTGCTAACGATTTTGAACCAGTTCAATGACCATTAATAACTTTAACTGCAACGGCCCTTGTTGCTTCAGTACACTTTGATGTTATGTTACTTTTTCTCCAGTTACATGATATATCTGGTAGCAACCAGAGAATGTTTTGTCACCATAACTAAAGTCACGTGAATGGTCATTCCACCAAAATTAACACTTTTTAGTGCACCACAATTTTGGTTTCACCAGTTTCGTGACGTGCCCCCAAATCATATATCACAGATTTGTCACTTTGGATCAATCGACCCTTCGTTTCCCGCAGGGTTTAGACAACCATTGCTGTAAGTAGCTGAAAGATAATTTCGTTATTGTTATATATAATTATTTCTATACATTTTCAGATATTAAATTAACTCATGTCGTCAATGTGGTAGTATGAACATTTTTATATTTTGTAACGTTAGGTAAATTATTTTCAATAGAATCACAACATTGTGATTTTAAAATTTTCTGCAAATAAAATAACTAAATTATGATTTTAAAATACAAATTTTTTGAATTTTTTCAGTCAACTACTATTTAGCAAAAATGCTATTAACTTTCAGCAAGGATTTGTTAATGTTTAATCAATTAAGTTTTATCAAAACTTTTGCTGAATCTACTTATTTTGTTGCTAAAAACCAGCTAGCTGATTTTCAGCAAAAAATTTTGCTGACATTTGCATTTTTTTGCAAGCACCCTCCTAACTAAAATTTTGCTGCCTCAGTAAAATTTTTTGTTAGCTTTACCAACTTATTTTTTGAGTGCAATTGTTAATCCCTTAGTGTCAACCTTTTAACAACACAATGACTTTTGTTGAAAAAACATAAACAAATTACAACTGCGAAAATAAATAACAATTAATTATAAAAGAAACAAATAAACTGTCGCCATTGTTTTCTTTATAAACAAAGTTTTTTTTTTAATTTATTACGATTCTCAATCAATTTTAAAAAAATTGTGTTACACTAATAGCAAAAAATTAATAAAAAATGATACTAAAACTATTTAAATTTAGTTCTAGTTCAAAATTAGGAGAAACTGTTAAATTATCAGAACTTTTGCTAAATATTAGTAAGATAAAAATGGCAAAAATAAATCTGTTGCATGTACAAACATTTTGTTATAATAGATAAAAAAAAAACAAATAAATCTGTTAAAATCAGCATACAATTTTCTTAGTAGACAACAAAAGATCTTAAAAAAATCGGCCGTATATTTCGATTGATTTTAATAAAACTTACTGTTACTTGCATTCATTTAACTAAAAGATAAATATAGCAAAAATACTGTTAATACTGCAGATTTTGTTTGCTGTTTTTTTTGACTACAAATTTTAGCAAACGTTTTGTGCTGATTTAAGCAAATTTAATTACTATTTTCATTTAACTAAAATTTTGTAAATTCAACAGTTTTATTTTGCTGGTCTTATCTTACTAATATTTAGCAGTAAAAAAAAAAAATTTGCTAATTAGCATATTTTGCTGCAACATAATTTTTAACAAATTATTTTAGTATTCTTTTTCTGCTATTGTTACAGTACTATTTCTATGAGTGTGCATATTGGAATAAGTATGATTGGAATGTAGTATATTAGAAGAAATATTCGTAAAGTTTTCAAATAATTCTCAAACATAAATTTTCAATAACAATTGAATAGACAGCAAAATAGAAATGTTAATCCCAAGCAATGAAAATAAATTGAACGTGCATGATTTTCAGCGCAAATGAATCAAATCAGAAAAAAACAGTCATTAACTAAATACTTTGGCAAATTATGTATGGCGGTGTATGGTGTTGCTTGCCTCCACCATACAATTGGAAAATTGCCATAAATGATTGAAGACACTACAAGTCTTGGGACGTTTAGTTGTAGCAAAAAAAAAAAAAAAAAAAAAAAAACTGCTAACAAATTCATAAAATAAATCGAAACGAAAAGCTCTTCCACATTGAGTTCTACTCTACAATCACACATACTTAGTCAGAAATTTTGTTATGTGAAATGTAAACACACATCCATAATTGTATGATCCATCCATCATTTAGTGGTTTAGGCCAAATCGAAAATTAATCCGTCAACGGTGTATGTCGATCATGGTGAACGTATGGGCATGATTAGAAGCATAGAAAAAAAACGATAATTCATAATTTTTTTTTTTTTTTCATATTTTGGTCGAAGTGATTGCTAAATGCAGCAGCTAGAAAAAATATTCAAAACAAAATGTATGCAGATCAATCAAATGTGTCTTAATGTGGCTAAAATTAAATTAAAAAAAAAATAATCATATGTTCAAAATATATTGAAATCTATAAAAATATGGTTTTAATGTAAAATTCCGCAAAATTAAGTGTTATTTGAATTCAGTTGATTGATAGGACCGACAAACCCATTGATTTATTTTTATTTTTTAAAACTTAAAGTATGAGTAAAAGTCGGTAAGATTTACTAGACAAATGGGTGCGCGTTTTTTTTTTAGATTTATATTATTGAAAACTTCTTGAAAAGCGGTTCTTTTGAAATCTTAACTACAAAGCGGTTTATATCAAATGTGACCTGATATTCTAATTATAAAAAATATTTAATTTGTCCCTGTATTCTAGTTTAAATAATTCATTTTAAAATCCCTTTATGCGTAACATTTATATAAATTTTATTATATTTTTAATATCATGTATTGTATGTTAACTAATTTTATTGCTCGTAAATAATGTGTAAATAAACTTTGATATTTTCCAAACCTAAACCAAAAAAAAAACACAAGTGATAAAATTTAAAACTTATGCCTTTTTTATTGCATCCAGCCAGGCAGTCAGCCAGTTAGTAAGCAATTTAAACCATCTCTGGTGTATTGATTTGAATGTGATATTTTTAGCCGGTAACCATGTTATCAATTTGAATTTTTTGTCAGTGTTTTTTTTCGGTTTTATATTGAATCATAGTTTGTGGCATGGTCCAAATCCATTGAATGATCAATAAATTCATAAATTTATAAAAATGCTTTTTATATCGGAATATAAAAGAAAATGGAGAAAGTAGTACAATACACTCAGAAAAAAAGGTTGATTTTTACCAGTTTTCTTCCGGCTTTACGTTGAATCATAGTTTGTGACAACATCCAAATCCATTGAATGATCAATAAATTCATAAATTTATAAAAATGCTTTTAATATCGGAATACACTAGGAAATGGAGAAAGTAGTACAATACACTCAGGAAAGGTCTACAGTTACTAGATGATATTTATTTGTGCAGAGTAATACGTTTGTTGTTGTTTTAACTGCAATTGCAGTTGTTTTACTTAGAATAATAATTTTTTTCGTTTTTGAGGGTTGATTGTTTAAACAACCTACCAAAATTAACGCATTTCGGTAACAGTTATTTTATGCAGTTGTTTCGTCTTTTTGACAAAGTGTGTGTGTGTATCTAAAGATACAAAATGGAGGTGTAAAGGTGTAACAAGCGTCTAGTTTACACATTTTTCTCTTTTATTTTAGTGTAGAAGAGAATGACAAAGAATATAGACAAATAAAATGAAAACGCTGAATTTAATAAATAAAATAAAGGGTGTTTTTTATAGAGGGTTAGAACTTTGAAATGGAATAAAACATAGATCAATTTTTAAAATTGACATGAAATTTACTTTCATCGAAAGATAATCTTCTGGCATTATAATTTAAATATGACTTCTGGAGGTCCAATTTTCGATGACTTTTTCCAACATTTGTGGCCGTATATTATCATCGTAGACTAGCGAATTTACATATAACCAAGGAAAACAGTCCAGCGGCTTTAAATCGCACGATCTTGGAGGATAATTCACGGGTTCGAAACGTGAAACAATGCGGTTACCAAACGTTTCCTTCAATAAATCGATTGTGCCACGAGATTTGTGAAATGTTCCGCCGTCTTGTTGAAACCACAGCTCCTGCACATCATGGCTATTTAATTGATGAACGAAAAAGTCAGTAATCGTGGCTCTATAGCGGTCACCATTGACTGTAACGTTCTGACCTGCATCGTTTTTAAAGAAGTACGGACCAATGATTCCACCAGCCCATAAAGCGCACCAAACAGTCAGTTTTTCTGGATTTAACGGTGTCTCAATATACACTTGAGGATTATCATCACTCCAAATAAGGCAGTTCTGTTTATGGACGTATTCATTTAACCAAAAAGCTAAACAAAATTCGCTTATGAAAATCGGGATCAACGGCAATCTTGTGTTGGACCCAGTCACCGAATCTACGCCTTGCTAGGTGATCGTGTAACTTCAATTGTTGCACGAGTTGGATTTTGTAAGCACGCAAACCAATTTATTTCCGCAGAATCTTCCATAAAGAGGATGGACACATATCCAATTCCTGTACACGATGGCGGATAGACTGATTGGGGTCTTTCTCTACGCTACACTCTACAGCAGCAATGACTTCTCCGGTACGCACTGTACGACGTCTCCGTGGGTGCATATTATTATTTAGAGTAAACGTGGTACGAAAACGTTCAGTAGTTAATCGAATTAATTGCTCTGATGGACGATTATGTTGACCGCAAAATGGACGTAGAGCGCGATATGTATTTCGCACAGAACCATTATTTTCAAAGTAAATTTGCACAATTTGGAAACTCTGTTTAGGTGTCAGTCTATTCATGTTGAAATTCCAAACCAAACTAAACATAAATCACTTGACAACTGAAAAAATTACCTCCAGTTAAAAAAGTGTTGCAAACTTAAAGTTCTATACCTGCATAAAAACACCATTTATTTAGGTAAGATTTGGAATTAAAAACAAATTTATTTACTTGAATATTATTAACTGCTGTATTTCTTTTCTTGTAGCTCTTTAATATTTATATATTAATTGAATGAGACGAAAAGAAATCAAAGTAAAAAAATTTCATCTCTTGAAGACAGACATGTGGCAGAAATTATTTGGAAAAATATCATCGCAAGTAAATATGTAAAGTGATATTTTTGGTAAATATATTTACTATGTTTATTAAATAATTAAATCAGATCAAGAATATTTACAAAAAAGTTTTTTTCTTATTAATAATGTTTTTTTAAATTTGTGCAATGTTGTTTTTACTGCATTTGTAGTTGTTTTTACTACATTCGATAGTTAATTTTTAACAGTTAAAAATAACTTCACAATGTATTTTATTTAAATGCAAATGTTGTCTTCAGCTTTTAAACTACAAATGAAGATATTGAGGGGTAATTCCTCAATATATATTTTTAAGGAAAAAATTCAAATACTTTAAAATATCGAAACGTAAAATTTTCTACATTTTTAAGCATGTTTGTTGGAGATTGCTCCAGATTTCATCTTTACATATTTCGTTTGTATAAGATGATAATAATTCTAGTCAGCGTCCTTTAGAGATTTAAATCTGTAGTTAGAAGCTTCCTGGAGCTTTTCCTAAGCTTTACGAGCTCATATTCCATCAGGGAACAGAGAATCGCAGTCTACACTTTCCCAACACACTCACAGTCTCATAGCAATCAACCAAAGTTTTGCCAATTTCTTGGACTCAACTTTAAGCGATTTTATGATGCTAAGTACCGGAATGGGATACCAATACTGATGCAATATTTCTCCAATTTCCAATCCATTTCTCGAGGATTTCGGCCAGCTGGAATTGTTGATTTATCAACTCCTGGCCTGTACACCATGTAACGGTGGTCCAACAGAGAAATATTGTCAAGATGCGCGATCCCTTGACCAATGAACTAACCTTACTATTTGATAATGATGGCCTTTTTTTAAGACGTTAATATTGAGAACTAAAAAAAGTGCTTTTCATTAAATTAGCACATTCTCCAGGAAATTTATAAAGGGTCCGCCATCTAACGTTTTTTTTTTCAACTAGTGCTTATTTCGTGAATGGTAACACTTAGCTCATGTCTGATTTGACAGATAATTCGTTTTATCCTTTCGCTGAACGAATATGGTTGTGTATACGCTTGAACAACGCTGCGAAATATTGCGACATTACTTTGAAAATCATGGTAGTGTTGCAGAATGTGTGCGTAAATTGCGTACGGATGGAAAGAGAGAAGCACCGTCAGCTCCGTATGTTCGTTATCTTGTGAAAACAGTGAAAGAAACTGGCATCCTCATCGATAAACCGAAGGGTAAAAAGCCAAAAACAGTGCGTACACCCGAGAATATTGCTGCTGTGGCAGAAAGTGTGCGTGAAGCGCCATCAACATCAATTCACCGTCGTTCTCAACAATTGAACATTTCGGAGACATCATTGAGACGAATTTTGCATAAAGACCTTGGTATGACGCCATACAAAGTCCAATTGGTTCAGGAGTTGAAGCCAACTGACCATCCAATGCGTTTTCGCTTCGCTAAGTGGGCCTGCGATAGACTTAGAGAAGATGCCGATTTTGCCAAAAAAAATCATCTTTTCAGATGAAGCTCATTTTGATCTTGGCGGGTATGTAAACAAGCAAAATTGTCGCATTTGGGGCACAGAAAACCCGCACACATACATTGAAAAGCCGATACACCCAAAACGAGTCACTGTTTGGTGCGGATTTTGGTCCAGAGGCATAATTGGGGCCATTTTTCTTCGAAAATGAGCAAGGAGTTTCCGTTACAGTCAATGGCGATCGTTATCGGGCCATGTAGAACGAATTTTTGTTTACAAAAATTGAAAAGGAGGATATTGGCAACATTTGGATTCAACCGGACGGCGCTACGTGCCACACAGCCGAAGCTACACTCGATGTTTTGCGCCCTGTTTTTGAAGATCGCATTATCAGCCGCAGAGCTGATGTCGTTTGGCCACCTCGGAGCTGCGATTTGACACCGTTGGACTATTATTTGTGGGGTGCCGTCAAAGATAAGTGTTACGCCAACAAGCCAGAGACAATTGACGCTTTAAAGGACAATATTCGTGAAGCCATTGATGAAATACAGCTGCACACAATCGATAATGTGCTTAAAAATTGGACCGATCGTGTGGGCTACTGCATGGCCAGCCGAGGCAGCCATTTGAATGAAATTAAGTCCACACTCCAGGAAACACAGTTTTTAGATTTCAGTACAAATCAGTTTATCAATTTTAATCACCACATTTTAATGCCTGTCAAAGTGCCTCTAATGCCCAAAATCAATCTACTCTGTGGGTGTCTCATTATAAGGCGATGTCCAGTTACCACTGCCATCGGTTGAGGTGCATCTGTTTTAATACGTTTGGGGCAATTAGTATCTAATATGCTGAACCTATATTAAAAACATTGTAAGAATGTATCTATGCCCAAATAAATTATATTTTCTTTCCTTACGTAAATCGTATTTGGCGCCCCCATTTATTATTTTAGTTCCCAACTCTGAATCCACCTACAAATTAGCTATAAATTGAATTGATAACTTCTATTTTGTGGAAAATGACATAAATTCACTCACAAATTACTATTGCTACTACACACTGGTGATTTTGGGAATAAATATACAAAACAATTTAGAAAATACCACTACACTAACTAACAAATACACAAAACGCCATCTAGTTTATGGGGCAAAAAAAAAAAAAAAAAACTATGATAATCATTTAAAAACATAAACGAGAGAATGAGCGACCAACCAAACAAAAAAATTGTAATCATTATTTTAACTAAAATCCCTGCGCATAATTTACGCGGCCAAGTTTTATTTATTTTTTTGGAGTGTTTTTCTATGTTGATCCGTAGAGCTTAAATGGTTGACGCCTATAATTTTGTTTGGCAGTTTGTGGTAAATAAACTTATATAGTTATGTACTCGTAGCATAGTTTTTTTTTTGGGATAAAGTAGGGGGTGGCTTTAGTTTTAAAACATAATACATATTTTGTTGTAGTTTTATGTTTTTTTCTTGCTGTTGTTGATGATGATGATCAGGGCAAGTATAAAATGGCACAACAAAAATTTAAAGAAGGTATGCAACATAGCATGAAAAATTGCCAAAACGACACTAGAAAAAGCTAAAATTTCAAGCCAATTACAAATATTTCAAAAGATGACAGTTGATTAAAGGTTTAAATATATTTTTAGGAAAAAGCTAAAAATGAAGCAATTCACAGTTAAACTGCTAATCGTAGTATTTTAGAATGATTTTAAAATATTAACTTTCGATAGTAAAAGCAAAATATACCTACTGAAACTTTATTTCTCCAATCTTTAATATAGATATATTTAAATTTTTTTTTTTCCTAAAACTCATAATTTTTTAAAATGTTTTTTCTAAAAATTATGTAACACTGGTTGGTTTCGATTAGTTATATTGGGTATACAAGTTAATAATGTCAATTTTTTGAAAAATGCATTTATTATAATAACAAAATGAAGTGATACATTATTCAAAGTATTTTTCATCGTTAGCCACTCCCATCTTTCTGGTAGCATATGGATTCCGCGCCAAAAGAACTGCGCCGGTTTTGAGGTAAAGAATGAATCAAGTCAATTTCTGATACCTTGTCTGAAGTGAAGCGTATTCCAGTAATGGCGTTCTGCATCGACCGAAACAAATGGTAGTCAGAAGAGGCAAGGTCTGGGCTATAAGGCGGGTGAGCCAAAACTTCCCATCCACTATTTTCAATACAGTTTTTGACCGATCTTGCCAAATGTGGCCGAGCGTTGTCATGATGGAAGATTATGACCTTGTGTCTGGTCGAATATTATGGTCGTTTTTCATTGATTGCTCTCTTCAAACGAATCAATTGCGTGCGGCACATGTCCCTTGTGATCGTCTGACCCGATTTCAGCAGCTCATAATACAAAACAGCCTTCTGATCCCATCAAATACCGAGCATTACCTTGGCGCCATGGATATTCGGCTTCGGCGTTAATTTGGCTGGTTGGCCGGGCTTTACATATGACTTTTAGCGATTGGGGTTATCGTAATGTATCCATTTTTCATCACCAGTAACAATACTATGCAACAATTACTTCTTTTTGTAGCGTTTAGTAGCATGCAAAAGCGCCTTTCAACGTCTCTCGGATTCAATTCATTTGAGACCCAATTTCCTTGCTTTTGAATGAATCCCAATATTTTTAAACGTAGGGAAATCGCTTGTTGTGTGGCTCCCAATGATAATGCAAGTTTTTCTTACGTTTGACAACAATGTTCGTGGAGTAATGCTTTCAATTCCTCATCTTCAAACTTTTTCGGCTGACCAGGCCTTTCCTTGTTGTTTGAGTTGGTGCATGTTGACCGTAAGCTTCTACCAACAATCGATAACTTTCAGCAGCCGTTTTCTTCAAATGAAAGAAGGTTATCAGACTTCCCCGCAAAACATTTTTTTTAGGCACAAAGTTCGACATTATTATAGCGATTGAAAAAATGGATGTTTACACTTTGGCGTCTATCGAATACTGAACTATAATGACAGATGTTTACCCTCCAAAATATTATATTTGTTATTATTGACATAAACCATATGTGATAGTTATGCCATATGTTGTCCAAATCGACATTATTATACCCAATATTTATAGCAGTTTTTAAAAAAAGCTCTAAAGGCATTTTGGTGCAAGGATAATTAAAAATTACATTTTTACAAAATAATTTGAAAACTGTCAAAAGTTGCATTTAATGGCAAATGCCATAAAAAACTTGCCCTAATGTTGATAGTGCTGCTGTTATTTGCTTTTTGTAGCTGTAATACCCAGCAATACCACACATTACCAAATCATGGGTAAAGTAATGTATCGCCATAGGGCTTCATGCATTACTTTACACGTTACTTCACTGATGAATTTTACAGGCGATGAGCCTCAAAGTAACTCATTACCTTGTAGGGGGTAAAGTAACTTATATGGTTACATGGTGGGAAAAAGTAATGTGTCTATAAATAGATTTTCATAAATAAAATGGATAAAAAATTTTTTTTTACAGATATTTTTTTTTAATTAATTAAATAACTTTTTTTTATTACATAAATAACTTGGTCATGCTGGGATTCGAACCTGGCGTCTCTGGTATTTAACAATTAGTTAGGCGAGAACTCTACCAACTGAGCTATCGATACATATAATATTTTATTGCTTAAAATGTAGATGAGTTGTTGCGCTTCGTGTTTTCGTTCGTAATATCAAAAATATACACCTTACCATTATGCTTACAAAAAATCACAAAGTAATGTGTCTATAAATAGATTACCAAAAATATATATTAACAATTATTTTACGTTTATAATTCATGCATTATGTAATTGATGATCGGTAAGTCATTATTTTATGTTTTGAAGTAATGTAAAATGTATGAGGTCTCATTACAGGGTAATCCATGAGTGATCAATTATCGGTAAGTCATTACCTTCTTGTTGGAAAATAATGATACAGGTAAGGAGTATACATTACAAGGTAAAGCATTACTTTATCGCACACATTACCAAAGTTTTGCTGGGTAACGTATAAAATATTTTGTTTTATAATTTGTATAGTTGATGCTCGAGTGTAGTTATATTGCTGGTCACAAAACATAAACTAACAACAAAACCAGCCACACTAACAATCATCATCAACAATATACAGCAGTAGTTGAAAGGCAGTGGCTCTGAAACTTTATGTAACAAACATTAACAGAAGATCCAGTTTGAGTCATTTGCTTTATATAACCTTCAATCGAATTACCCCAACCTACTAGGGATTTGAACAGTGCTGCATACTAATATCTTATTTTCAATATTACAAATCCACAATTAATCAGGACCCTTCAACCATGTCTCTTTTTTGGTTCAATCACATTTGATAATGGAAAAGGAGGCAAAAAGAAATATGCATGTCCAATCTCAAGTCTCAACCTTAAAAGTGAGGCTTATTTGTTTTTTTTCCAAAAAATATATGAGCTACTTCAAAAATTGACCACTTCCGTTGAAACAAACTTTAGATGCATCTTATTTCTCAAGGTTTTAAGAATTGAGAACTACGAGGGACATGATTAGGTTGACAATTTTTTAAAAGCTATGACAATAAAAGTACTCGTATCACGTTGAAACGTTTTCACCAACCGAAATATTGGTCATTCTAAAAGTCGAATAATGAAAAAAAGTTACTTGAAACATACAAGACTTTTTTATTATTTAATTTTTTTTTGCTCAGAGTTTTAAACTTTCAGCTATAAACCAATACAAAATGGGTTCTCTAGACTTGGTAGATTGCTTCAGTTAAAAAGGAATTTCCATATCGCTGCTTTTCCAATTTTGAAACTTTTGCAGTTTTTTCCATATGGTTCTTGCTCGGTTTAATGGATTGTAGTTTTGAGAACATTATTTAAAAAATTGTGTAATTTTACACAGTTTGAGGTATACAAAGTTGATGTCAGCTCACCAATAATGGGATCACAAACTTATAAAGAATTGGCGTTATTTATTTTTTTTTTTAAAGAAAAGTTTTTGCGTCTTACATTTACAATTATATTTCAAATTGGCTAGAGGATTGTGTGACTGAGTATCTTTGTAAACGCAAAAGTTTTATGAACTTTTTACAAATGTTGCGAAATTTAGTACATTTTTTTTGTCTAAAGTGTACTTAATCGGGCACAAAGATATTAAAAAAACAAAATACATGAATAGTTGCGCCGGGGCCCTATGGGCTCTCTGGGTACAACCAACGGAAACGCGTATTTACATACAAGTGTGTGCATTAAAATGCAAGAAATATCCTCAAGAAATTTCTTTCCAGAATAATTAAGCTTGGTCCGCATTAGAGAAATTTTTGTAAATTTTAAACACTTTACGGGGTACGAAAAACTGTAAACTTTTTATATGTTGTTACAAATGCAGGTAAATTGCAACAATAATATAAAGTACTAGAACCATTTAACTAAATTTTAGATTCTTTAGGTGGACCTAAAATGAAAGTAAAATAAAGTACTTTTATATTTCAAAAAAAAATTAAAAATATATTCAAACAAATCTTTGCCTGTACTGCTTTTCTTTACAAAATCGCTTCAACACGCGAGTTTTTAAAAATAAACTCACATAAGGATAAGTATTCGAACAAAACTTATTTCTTAATAAAAAAATAAAAAAAATTTAACTCCAGTGCTTTTCATATTTTTTAAAACAATACAACACACATATTCAACCACAACTTTCAAAAGTAGTTATATGTCTCATATTGTCCTTAAGAAGGCGCGTGTCTTATATTGTCCTAATCAGGCGGTTTTCAATACAAAAATGTAAAAAAGATTAAAAAATTAATTAAAAATGCCCTAAGTTCCACCCCAAAATCTTTTCCTGGATCCGCGCCGGTCCTAACTGCACTTTGTTTTAAATTATTTTCGTAATTTTCTTTCATTTAAGCACCATTGTTTTTAATAAAAAAAAAGTTTACCATTTTTCGTTCCTCCCTAAATAGCTTAAAATTTACTAAATAGTACTATATTTTATTCTTTTTTTGTTGGTAATTTCAGTTCAAAACTCTTAAAAATTTCGTCCCCCCTAAAGGGTCTAAAATTTACTAAAATGGCTGTAGAATGGGTCACATTTAAGTCATCCGGAGAACTGGATCTTTTTTAAAATCGTGAGGAAACTTCCTTTCATTTAAGTACCCACACCTGAATGTAAATACGCGTTTACGGTTTTTAAACCCAGGTCGCCTCTAATTTAAAATTTCGGTGTTTTTCTTTTTTATGTTAAAGAGTGTTTCATATTTCGCATTGGGACAACTGAAACGCGGTATCAATGACTTCAAAACGATTTAATAACCATAACACTAAAATGGAAAAGGCATCAAAAAAAATGTTAAGAACTTTAAACTTTATGGAGCAAACAAACGAGCTTGGCGGAACACAAATGCAAAAACACCTGTGTCAACATTCGTACCATCAGTGAGACCCCGAAATTGTTACCAATATCTCTTGGACCACATACCCTGACAAACAGCATGATATCAAATAAGCTATCGAAAATCCATTCCGCTAACATTCTATCATTGACCTTTGAGATCGGGTCGTCCACAAAGATCCAAGCGATTCACTTAGGTAACCACTTACGTCGCGCGTTCATGCAATTAACCCTTTGAAGACCATACATTTTCCGCTAAAGAAATTTTGAAATGTTCACGATTTTCATGATCTCTTACCAAATAATAGTTATGTAAAAGAAAATTGGATCCCTAGACCCCCTGTCCATCATTTCGGACTGCGAATATAACTCGAAATTTGACAATCAAACAGCTGTGGCTGAAGGAATTTTTTATTTTTATTTTTTTTCAATTTCGTGATCTGCAACTAAATAACAATTAACTTACTAAAAGTTGGCTTTATATACCCCCTCCTTCGGTTGTCAACAATTTTTTATTTTAACCCTTAAATAAGAAATAATTTGTTTACCAACTTTGGGGACTACTAACGGGTAACTGATGAACCAGATGAAGATTCACCGCCCTCCACATTTTTATTGTACCAACCCTGCCGTGCAAATTAGCTTAGGCCTTTTTCACTTTCTTTTAACTGGACAATAAGTGCCAAAAACACTTGGGCAAGCATACTTGCCTGTGGTCATTCAATCACTGAACAAGTCGACTATACAATTTTTTACTCTCTTTGTTTAACAGTTAATAGAACTTTTTATCTAGCTACTATTTCTAAACGACTCTGTATTTATTCTACTAATTGTGTGCAACTCTGTGTTTTGATATAATTTCGATTGACAACGCTAAAAAACATACAAAGACAAAGTCAAGTTAAAAATCTGCCGAAAAACAAACGTTCGCATATCCCTTGTTCCTCTTATGCCGGATCGCTAACGGCACGTCCTTTTTATTTCACACTGATAAGTGAATCCTTAAGCTGTCAAGTAAAGCATTTGACTGTCAAAAAATGCATATGTAAAAAAGAATGATTAAAAAGGTTTATTAACTTTAATCAAGTAGATTAATTTCGCTTTATAAACTCCCTATACGACTTCTTAGAGGACGTTATA
The DNA here is from genome assembly GCA_021234595.1 of Delia radicum. NCBI lineage: Eukaryota > Metazoa > Arthropoda > Insecta > Diptera > Anthomyiidae > Delia > Delia radicum. Next base: position 196,164,002 of record CM037854.1, read on the forward strand.
TTTATGCACTGAAAAAATTATCAAGCTAAAATATATAATAAAAGATTTGATTTGAATTAAATTTGTATCTGAATAAATATTTAATTGAATCAATTAATACTTTAATTGACTTTAAATATATGCGTAAATACATATTTTATTTTAAACATAATTCTCAAATTATTTGTTCATATACTGTATGTTAAATAGAAATGACGAATGCATTTGTAGTTTAAAAACAAAACAAGCTCATACACTGATAATAATCCATGCACTCATAATAATCCATGCTTAAAAATACAAATATATTTTTCGTAAATTTTTTTTCGTAGAATGTACAAACATTTTGTTTATATTACAAAACTTTTGTATAAAACAAATTATATAAATTTACAAATTTCGTAAAAAATACAAACATGATTTCGTAATATTTTTTTAGTACATTGTACAAATATTTGTAATGTTACAAATATTACATATGGATGTTGATGTGGTTAGAGGTCGGATTTGCAATCAGAAGGTTGCGTGTTCAACTCCTGGCCAGGACAATTTCTTTTTTTTAGTTTTTATATTTTTATATTTTTTTGTTTATTAATGTTTTTTAAATTTCTATGTTTTATTTTTTTATTTCATTATTACTATTTTTGTGTTTTGATATAAATGGATATTTTGTACTTTGTTTAATAAAGAGGATCCTAAAACAAGTTAAAGAGGACCCGAAAACACTACTTCCACTTTATTTGCCGGGCTTAGTATGAAATTCAATAAAACAAATATTTAAAAAGATAAAATATTTAATAATAAAATGCAATTAGTTTGAAATTGTTATTTAAGTTTTTTATTATTATTATTTTATTATTTTTTTATTTTGTTTTTTAATATATTATTTGATATATTTATAAAAAAATTATATTATTTTATTTAGCTTCAATAACATAATAAAATATTTAATTGCTATTTTACCTTTTTTATTAAATATTTGTAGCATATTTTTCTAGTTTTCATAAAAATTTCATAATATTTTCGACTTAAGTTCCTTTTTAGTTTGTTGTATTGCATCAGCTACTTTGGTGCAAATGGTAGAGGGGTCTACTTCAACACAGCAGGACGTCACTAAAATCGTGAGTTCGATTCTGGTGTGGCACCATTACATTTTTTTTTTAATTTTAAAATAAACCCGTAAGGTATGCACCACATTTTTATTTAAAAAAAGTTTTTACAAAACTTGACGAAATGTGATTTGTATATTCTACAAATTTTTTCGTAATGTCAAAATAACCAGAACTTTCGTAAAATGAACAACGGTTTTCGTGTATTTTACCTATAGATTATTATGAGTGTGTGTAGTAATACAAATAAATGTCAAAATAACCAAAAATTTTGTAAAATAAATGAAAATTTGTTCATTTTACAAAAGATTTTGTTGTTTTGATTTTTTTTTCGTATTTTTAGCATGTATTATTATGAGTGTACACAAATACACAAACAGACACATACAAACGCGTCGATCACACACTTTTGTTTGAGTATCATAGTTTTCCTATTGTTTTTAATTTTTTATAAAAGTTTTAATTAATATTTTCATTGCCGTGATAGGTGCAAAATCAATTAAAATATTAATTGATTCAATAAATTTTTTTATTGAAACCCGTTTTTAGTTGTTTCTATATATTAAATATACGTTCCTTGTTAAATAATATTCAAATAAATGGAAAATCAATGATAAATTTTCCAAATTTCTGAATTTTCTGCTTAAGAGTCACTGGATAACTAGCAACAACATCGTCATCGTTGTCACAGCTACTGACAAAAAACAAACACACGAGCACAGCTCAACTCAGTATCTGGTGTCATATATTGTCGGCTCAGTGATAGGTTGTTGATGTTGTTTTTCTCAGTGTTAGTATTAGAATTGTGTGTGTATTTCATTTTGCCAGTGATAATGATGATAATAACCATATACACACACACAAACACATACAATTAAATTTGGGGTTTTTATTCGCGCTTTCATAAATTTCCCTCTTCATTTGCATGTAATTCGATTATAACCATTTCTGGGTGACTCATTCATTTTAACATCTTCCCAACACTGGGCCGCTTATTTAGTTGTGTTCTTTGGATGTGTGTGTATGTGTGCGTGTGTTTCGCACAATAAACAAACAAATGAACACTCCCTACTGATGGCATCCACAAATTCATGTTTTGTCATAATCATAATTTCACCAACAGTCCAACACTTTTATAAACATTTTTTTTTTTCAATTTTTTTGGTTGATGATAATAATTTCAGTTAAGGTTTTTTTTTACATCGCATTTTTGTTGCTGCCACAGACGGGTTGTTGGTGTTTTATATGATTTTAGGGGCTGCTTTTGTTGTACAATTTGTTGGTTTAAACGAACATCATCAACAAAAAGCAGAAAAAACTTTTCCATGTTCATATTTCACTCGGCTTTGTTTTAGTTTGAGCCACTCTTCTTTTGCATTTTGTTAAAAACGACAAAAAACAATGTTTTTTGTATAGCGAATCTCATAATTTGATGTTTTTTATTGAGCACATTTTAACCGTTTAATACCAGAAATTTGTTATCGTTGTTAAATGTTGTACATGTTGCGGTTTATGAGTATGGTATGATGAGAAAAAATATTATCGCACTAAATTTATAATTGTTACAATTTATGACGTTTTATACACGGGAGAGCTTAAATGCAAATTCTTTACTTTATGGGTTTTATAGTTGGTGTCTGGTTTAAGTGAAAGTTTATGCCCTTATGAGCATCAAGTAGAGTCATAATAACATGATTTTGAAAGACCACACCAGATTACCTTATGCTGAGTCTGATATCAGCGAAAGCTACGGTTCAGTATATGATCTCCTAAAGTTCTATGATCGATTCCCTGCAGTACCGGGGAAACAAGGAATCCACGACTCTCTGTCTTCTTCTCACCAGTTTTGTCAGAGCTTCTCAATATGCAACCATCAGCCAATATACGGTCATTCTAAAAACATTTACCATACCGATGTGAGGAGAGATTTAGTACTATCCAAGTCGTAACTGAACGACGAAAGCCTTGATGCACTTGAGGTACGCACTTTGTGACAATAACATGTATGCATCCAAATGGTTGTCCAGTGTCTTCAGCTAAAAAGATGGAATCCCGATTTCAGTTCATTTATTCCGTCTATGAAAACAAAAATTCCTTACAGACTATGATTAAGTCAAACATTTAAAATAAATAAATATAATATCTGAAATATAATACAGCTTAATTACTTAAAAACTATGTTAAGAAACAGCTTTAATTTATCCTTGGACGTGGAAAACTCTATATACTCGTAAGATTTGCGTTCATGATTCTGTTGCAGACTAAAGTTTATTTCATTTAAATAAATAAACGTACGAGTTTACGTACTATTAAGAGCATATTCAGTGCGATGCAGTGTCACATTAAAAACATCAATAAATCTTAAACTTCTTGGAGGGACACAAAATAGAATAAGAGACAGCAAATCAGGAAAGTCAATTGCACCATTTACTATAACGCCGACTTATATAATCTACGATATTCTAAAGTCTGCAAACCTATTAATAGACATTTCGATTTATAAAAAGGAATGGGATCAACAAAGATAAATGACCTTAAAGCAAATTTAATAAAAATTCTTTGTACTCTCTCAACGCGAGTGACATGACCCGAGGTTTCCTTTAATCAATCTTAGGTATAAATACTACCTTAACCTTTCTTTAGCAGACAGTGATTTTGTTGAGAGATGAAGTTTGGTAATCATTCAGGAAATGATCAGATTCTTAGTAGTATATAACATTATTTAAAGAAATCTATCTAAACCCGGCGATTATTTTCTTTATAGCGGTATCAAGCGCGATAAAGAAGAAAGGTAGTTCAAAAAAAAAAAAATTACTGCAGCTGAGCTTGTAAATTGAAAAAATCCGCGGTTAATCAAATTGGTGCATCAAATCGTAAGTTGGCCAGAAAATTTCGCATTTCCAAGCAAAAAGTTTGCAAAAACCATACTTGGGCGACGTCAATTACATTCATAATCATTCACTTGTGAAGTTTTTCTATATCATTAATAATTTCAGGCTTACGCTCACACCTGTGGGCTTAACCGCTTAATTGGAAAATTTTACATTTTTTCAATACCAGACATGGGACATAATACGAATATTTGTGTATTTAATTACACTGTACAACACAAAAAAAAATACAAGGTCCGATCTATAAATTTTGATAGAAGAGACAAACAAAAAGACACGTGTATCGGCGTTTTGAAAGTTTATTTCTGTATTTCATTTTAGGGGAAGGTAAAGTTTCCCCCAAATGAAACTTTTGTATTGTCAATCGGCAGAGAAAATCGAGTAACGCTTAAGTTTAAAGTATATGGTGTGTTCAGCAATATTTATGTAAAATGTTACGGAGATCATTTTTGTAGAATATGTTAACCCTCTTACTCCTCAACGTAAGGGTCTTTTTTGTCCTTCTTTTAAAAAGAGCAAAAAACACCATTAAAATAGGGATTTAATGGGTTAAAATGTTAAAATCAAACATTTTTGTAGAATATGTTAACCCTCTAACTCCTCAAGGTAAGGTCTTTTTTGTCCTTCTTTTAAATAAGAGCAAAAAACACCTTTAAAACAAGTATTTAAGGGGTTTAAATGATAAAATTTTACTATGAGTCCCTGAATACACCAAAATCAAACATTTTTGTAGCATATGTTAACCCTCTAACTCCTCAAGGTAAGGGTCTTTTTTGTCCTTCTTTTAAAAAAAGAGCAAAAAACACCTTTAAAACAGGGATTTAAGGGGTTAAAATGTTCAGCAAAAATATTCGCCGTGAAATTTTACTTTAAGTCCCTGAATACACCAAATTCTGGAAAACACTCAAATCACAAAACAAATTATGTACATGAATAGGTCGGACCTTGTAATTTTGGAATAAATTTGATTTTGTTGAACAGTGTTACAGGCCAATTACTTTTTTATGTCCAATTACACGTAATTGGGTGTAATTGAGTAATTGCACTGTAATTAAATACCCAGATGCTGTTACTAATCCCCATGTTTGGAATTCAAATTTTTACACATTTTCCAAGGAAGCGATCAAACTCACAATTATTATCGTTGGTCTAAAATTATTAACGATATTGAAATATTTCACAAGTGAAAGATTGTGAAATTTAATTGACGCCGCCCAAGTCTGGCAAAAACTTACTCCAAATTAAAGTGAAACACTTCCCGACTTAAAAAAAAAAAAATGTTATATTAAAGATTTTAATTTTTAAAACAAAATATTTATTAATCAAATTATAGTAATAATTCCCCTGAAGATGCCGCCAATTTCTTTTTGACGCCGAAACAAATATATTCCACAAAAAAGTAATTGAGTGTACCATTCCAATGAAAATTTAAATTGTGATAATCCGGTGAAATGGCCGACATATTTTGTTTTTATTTAAACAAATTTCTTGGTCAAAATCAATCAAAAATTACATTTTATTTGACAAAAATAAGTAAATTTTATTTTTAAATTATGGCTATTTATTTAAAATATTTCGTCTCCACATTGGGTGACATCTTCAGGAAAATTATTATTATAATTTGATTGAAAAAAATTTTTGTTTCAAGAACTAAAAACTTATATATAACAATTTTTTTAAAAAAGTTGGGAATCAAAAATATTTTCTGTCAAAAATAAAAATATTTCAGAAAACACAAATAAATAAAAAAATAAATATCACAGAACACAAAAATAACTATAACAATATTGAAAGTCTTAACTATAATAATATTTATTTATTTATTTATTTAAATAATATATGTATTTCAATACTTTAGTTAAGATTTCAAATATTGTTATAGTTATTTTCGTTTTCTGTGATATTTTTATTTATTTTTGGTTTCTGGGATATTTTTATTTTTTCATATTGACAGAAAATATTTGTTATTTCCCGCCTTTTTTAAAAATTTTGTTATATATAAGTTTTTAATCCTTAAAACAAAAATTGTATCCATCAAATTATAATAATGATTTCCCTGAAGAAGTCACCCAATGTGGAGACGAAATATTGGAAATAAATAATTATAATTTATAAATAAAAGATTTTAAGCTCGTTTAAAGCAAAATCATTGAATAAAAGAAAATCAAAGATAATTTAATAATTTTAAAAATAATTATAGTACAAAGTTACGCTACGGCTTAGGCCGAACATTAAGAATTGTGTCGAACTTCTGCTATGGCTTCGACCAAAAAAAGTGTGTTCGATCGGACACTAATATTTATCTCAATTGTTGTAGTTTTGTTCCCCAGTGCAGGCTTTTTATTAAATAATCAAGAGGGTCGTGAAACAATTGTTCTTTAGAGCCGCTGTTGGGGAAGTTGTGAAAAACTAACAGTCGAATAGTGTCTGTGAGGAAATAATACTATAATAAATAAATAATATTTAATTACATTGAAGCGCCACCAAGTCTTTGATTAACTTATCAAAACCATGAACAACGAAATGTCATAAAAGCTACAAATAAAACACAAAGATTGGCATTGTGTTATTTCTTCATGAATATTCCTATCAATCAAAATGTATTTAAGGTAAAAATTTATATATTATTGAGATATGACCGAACAAATTAATTTAAACAAACGACTAACAAAAATTAACTGACTGACAAACTAAATGAAATGATTTCTTTTTTTTTTTATTACGCGTAGTTTGAACAGAAATCATACAAACCTGATGGATTGATTGAGTGATTGATCGATCGTGGCAACTAAAATAAAAAACGGTTGCTAGTTTTGAATTTCATATGTTTCAAAATAAATTGTGAATCAAGTGTATGAATGTGATTTTGAATCAAGCTGCGTCATAACACAATCAAAGCAACAACAAAATTTGTTTTACTTGATACTTTGTGATTGATGGATGGACAGCATGGTTAACGGAGACGTTTAGAAACGTAAGTTGTATTTTATTTATTTATTAAAAAAAAAAAAAAACACCAAATATAGAAAAAACTTGAGATATAAATATTAATATGACATTTAAGTCTGTGACAAGTTATGAAAAAGTAGGCCACAAGTGTTAAATGTAGAGCAACATACAAAATTCGACATTTGGGAAGCAGATATCTTATAATAAAAGCTTTTTTGATGAAGCAAATTTCGGGTAAGGGGACCGGTCCCGGTTGACACGCATTATATGTCCCAAGGTTGCTGCAACACGTCCGGTCTCGGACTTTTTATGTGAAATTGACATGTCACATGCCATTGTCATTGGATGTGAGATATTTGAACTATACAGGACACCTTGTGATATGTTCCAGGGCTAACCCAAAAGGATATGTCACCTAACCGACCTAAAGGAACATTTCACTGAACAGAAGTGACGGATAACCAGTACTATATTGTACTTTGTCGCCTAACTAACCTAAAAGCGACTGACACAGAAACAGTTACATTTTGCAGTTTTTTTAATTTCTTTAATTTTTTTATTTCAATTTTGGAAGTTTTGCAAATTTTGGTGATTTTTTAAGTTCTGTAGTTTTTAATTTTGGCATTTCTTTTCCCATTTTTTGGGATTTTTTTTTTAATTTTACAGAGAATAGTTTTTAGTTTTGCCGTTTTTTTAGTTTTAGATTTTGAAAAATTTTTAGTTTTAGATTTTGAAAAATTGTTCCAATTTTTGGTGACTTTATCCAAATTTGGCGTTTTATTTAAATTTTACAATTTCGGGGATTTTTTTTAAATTTAGATTTTTTTTTTACTTTTGGTGATTTTTTAATTTGAAATGACGATCTACATATAACTTTGAATAGGTAAATATATCGTTTTATGCAAAATGAAATATTTTTTTTGATATTACACTATTATATATAAGTTTGGTTTGTGTTATATCTAATTACACATTTAATTGAATATTTCATATAAAATTATACATTTGGCGATATGGAATAAGATGTAATTTTGAGAAAAACATTTTTATATATAATAGAGTTCGTCAGAAAAGTATAATTTTTTTTTGTTCTTGGGAAATCATCACTTTTTCAAATGTTTTGGTACCAATAACAAATATAGAGTTACTATTTTTTAAAAATTCCAACTACTTTCGTTGGCGCTCGGCTACCAAAAATGTTGATTTTTTAATCCTTTTTCCTGCAGAGCAAAAAGAGCTGTATTTATATGAAATTTGAATTCACACATCCATTCTACATTAAAAATTATTAATATTACTAAACTTTTCTCCCCGTTTTTAAAGTTCACCATTTAGGAACTAGAGTTGTCGGAAAAAATTCTATTTTTTCAAAATACCTACAAAGTATTGCTCGCAATCAAAACGCACTTTTAGCTGAGAAAAATGGTGCAAAAACATTCGTTTTATGGTACCCCAGTTAAAAGTTATTAAGTTTTCAAAATGTTGCCTTTGCTAAAATGCATTATTTTATTGATTAACAACCTTTTAACAGGCCGCGATATATCGAAAATGTTTATTTATTTTTTCTTAGCTCAAAATACTTTTTCATTGTGTGTGCTAAAAAAAATGCTTTCATTATTTTTTATAAATTTGATACTTTAAAAATTTTTTGGAGGTTCGCGATATGTCAAAATTTTCTATAGCATCATTATTCGCAGTTGGTAATGCATTTCTATTATGTATGATTAAAAATTAATTTTTAGAAGTTTTTAAAAATCTGAGTTTTCCATCCACTTTATTGGACTTTTTGCTCTGTTTTAAAAGGGACCATAGATTAGCGTTTTTGGTCGCCATTAAAAGGAGTGGAAATTTTGAAAAAAATAATAATGTCATTTTATAGGTATGCAAAAACCGTTTAAAAAGTGATAATATCCTAAATCAAATTTTTGTGACGATCTCTAACATATAACATGTATAAACATACACACAGAGAAATAAAGTGCCAACCGAATTTAAAAGTGTATTTTAATGGTATCAACTTATAAATTTAGTTAGTGCAACGACATTTTCATTGGACTTCTGAATATTTTGGGTGTTGCAACTCAAATTCAGTTGAATTAACCGAACTTTGTTCTGAAAACTAATGTTGAGTTGTACCAACCGACTGAAATTCGTAATAATCGAATTTGAGTCGTAGTAGTGGAATTTCAGTTGGCAAATAGCAAAATTTTTCTCTGTGTGTATGTATTTACCTATAATAGAAAGCAATAAGATATATATTTGTATAAAAGAATACATGATTATTGCCCGTAATTTCAAGCAATAGATACCTACCGGTGCTTAGATACCTACCCGATTTTGTTCGTGTACACGGTAGGTATCTAAGCGCCAGTAGGTATATATTGCTTGAAATTACGGCCATATATCGCTCATTTACTTCAATACTGTCATAACTCAAAAAATTTGATTTTGTAGAAAACGACTTTAAATTTTTCAATTTACTCCAACCTTGAAGAAAAAAATAACGGCATAATTTCTCTCAAGAGGTGAGTATATCAATACGACAATATGATACGTGATATAACGATTTGATACGTGATATAACTATTTTATTTTTTTTGGTAATTAATTGTCATATAATTACAAATTATATACTATTACCCTAACCGAGCACTAGCTACTATGGCCTTCGGCGGGTTGTAGCGAAAATAGACCAGTGCCTCTGGTGGGAATAGAACCCACGACCCCCACACTAATACGCCAGCACGCTACCAACTAGCCTACCGGGGCGTACAATATATGTATAACGACTAATTTGCGTCATTAACTCAAAAATCATGTTTTTTGAGTTGTGACGTTCTTGAAGTAAATGAGCGATATGTTAACATTTTTACTCTCGTTTTGGGTCCATTTCTGACTTATTTTGTAGCTTGTTTGCCAGCAGGGTTTCGAAAGTTTTTAGAATTCTTATGAAAGTTGCTTCTGCCCAAAAAAGTTCCACCCTATTGTAAATAACTCGTTCACTAAGCTTAGGAGATCTTAGAAGTGTTGCGGGGTACAGGGATCATAAAGGTTTATTTACATCACAAAACAAAGTGGGTCGTTTATTAAAAAATAAATATTTTTCGTTTCTACTTTTGATTGATTTCTTACAAAAATTGTGAAACATGGCATGTCATTGATCATTGTTAACCGGGTGAAATTATAAACATCAGTAACATTAAAATTACAGGTTGCTAAATTTAAAATTTTTTAATAATTATTAAGGTGTTGTTGGCTTGAAAAATTATACATCATTAATTTAAATGCAAAATTAATAAATTTGTTTAAATTATGATGTATTTTGGTATTTCATTAATTAAATTGATTATTATGATGGATTTTCAAAATATAATTTTAATGAAATCAATCACATTTTTAATAATTTTGACCAGGGACAGGAAATTCATACAATTAAAAATGTGTGTTTCAGGTGCCTATGATATACAATACAAATCTTAAAATATGCACTCAAAAGAAAAAATTGCACTTATATTTTCTTCATTTTAACTAAAAAACAAAATCAACAGAAAGTAGAACAAAAAACTAAAGTTTTATTTCAGTCTCACTTGACTAAAGTGAGTTCATACATATTATCTGCTAATTGGAATTAAAAAGAAATTGTTTCTACTTTTTATAAAATGCATATTTTGCAATTTAATTAATTACAATTTTATGTTAATTCTGCAAAACGTAAATTAAGATTGCTTTAAAACATGATCAAAATTTCATTTTAAGTGACTCTATGCACGTTTTATGTTATTTTGTTTTGAAACTCTCAAAATCCCAGTTTAGCTTCTAAAAAGCTGAGTAGGTTAATAGTGCCATAGAAATATGCAATTAAAGCAAAATTAGTAATAATATGCAAAAAAATATGCATTGAAAGCAAAACGAAAGCAAAATAAAAATATGCAATAAAAGCATGCATTTTAAGCAAAATATGCAAAAATATGCATTTATAGCAAAATATGCAAAAATATACATTACACTTACAAATCCATTTTAGCCATGCCATTTTAACGCAAATTCACAAAGATATTTAGTTTAACCTGCTTTCTGACTTTTGAACTTCCGGTCCCTGGTTATTGGATGTTATAAACTTATTAACAATATTCAAGAAAATAAACCAATTAAAAATATAATAAAAAACTTTGTTGTAAAAATGTATCCGTCACTATACGTTTTGGATTTCATACTCAGAAAAATGTTTTATCGAAAATTTTTTTATCGAACGCGATTAATTATTAAATATTGTTCGATTAATCGTGCGAATAAAAAAAGTTTGTTATTTTAAGTTATTTTTAAACAGGTTTCGAAAAGTTTTAAAAATGTATCGATTTAATGCGAAATTGTTAATTTTTTCTATAAATTTTTAAGTTTGATATTTCCTAAAAAAAAGTTATTTTTACAAAAGGTTTCAGTTAAATTTTGTTTTTTAAAATGATTTGTTTTATTCGATTAATCTTCAAAATTTATTCGAACTATACGATATTCCAATATCATGATTTTTTAATTGTTCTATCGAAATTTATTTTTGTTCATTCGATTAATCGAATAATTTTGATACGAGCAACAACCCTACTAAATAGTCTTATGCTTTCAATAAAAAATAAGCTCTGGCTAAGTTCTGGTTGTTCTAAATAGAGCAAAAAAATAACATGTTTTTCTATTCATGTTGAAAATTTTTCTTGAACCGAATAGTCGCCATCTCACATAAAATTTATAGTGATTAAAAATAAACATAATTTTCTTGTTATTTACAATTAAATCTGACCACATGTAGAAGAAGCATAAATGAAATGATTTCCATCCTCGAAACGATAATTATTTAGGTTTCAATTCCTGTTTTGTTAAAAATATACATAATTGATACCCAGGTTATTTAAATGACTCCCTCTGCGTATGAGTGATACATAATTAATAATGCTTTCTATTATTAAGTATCCGCCATTGCGCACCAGACATAACAATTATAACACTGTAAGTATAATTTCAACTTTTAAAATGACACATCAAAACCCCGGGACACGGAAACTTAATTTTGGGTTTTAGAATCCAGTGGTAAACTCCGTTTTAATAGGTTAGCTCAAAATCAAAAATTATTTCAATTTAAAGTTTTCATTGACTCAAGCGATTTTTTGAGTGTATTTTAAGTAAAAAATGTAAACAGTTATAGAAAGCTTGCGAAAATGACAAACGCTATTATTTCGAATATTTCAACAATATTACATCTTCGACTTTTCTGAAGCAATTTGTGGTGATAGATTGATCATATAGTCCTGTGTACAGGCTTGCCTTTTTACAATATCTATGTGCTTATTTTCAATGATGTCTATAGTCAAAATTGCTGATGACTTTTATTAGTATAGGGACGCTGGGAAATTATGCAATTAACATGACATAAACCCAAAAGCATTTCCGATGTTTAAATAAAGAGCATTGTCAAGCCATGAAATTACCACACGTTATGAACAACATCAACACTTTACCACTACATTTACAATTCAGCTTTAGCCAAGGAGTTAAATATGCACAATATAGTCTTAATTTCTGTAAGTGTGTCTCCATTTTTATGGAAAAGGTCTATAACATAATTTTACGATCAACCAATTAAATAATAATAACACAGTGATACAAAAAAGAATGAAGTTGAAATACCTGGGAAGTGATACTATTTTTCTGGAAAATGTTGTCGAGTACAACAAGAATATGTTGTTAAAATTTGCCAAACACCTGTAAAAGCTTGAATTAAGTATAAAAACCTGGTTTTTCGTAACTATAGGCACTTATAACCCAGTAACTTAGATGAATATCAATTGCTTTTAAGTCTCTCAGATGATTCTGAAAGAAGAAAGTGAAGCCTTTTGAATGATATATATGTTAATAAGGATAACTGCAGCAAACACTTTTTTTAATTTTTAGGCATTTTTCAAATTTGGAACGTTTCTCCAAAGCATTTTGCAAGGGGAACCGTACTATATATGAACTTATTAAGAAAGAAAATTTATTAATGAGTAAAACGCAACTTTGTTTCTAAAAATGCTTTCAAAATGCCTGAGTTATTAAACTTTTTATTAAAATATAAATATTTGCAAAAAATATAATTTTTGGACATTTCATTAAAAATGTTTACTGGACCGTTCTTGCCTTAAAGCCTCCATTAGTCTTTGCGTTTCGTGACGTTTCTGTAACGTGCCATTCCGGATGGCTGTTAAGTGTGGTTAGTCTGTTCCGTAACAATATAGAAGCTGTAGTTGCAAATATGATAGTAATATTTATTATCACAATGTGTTTTAAAACTTTTTTTTTGATATTAGTTTGTACAATTTAGCTTATAAAATTAAAAGATGTTCTTGTGTTGGTTGTTTTTTTGGTTTCTTTTTGTGTGAGAGCATCAGCTGTTTTTAGCTGTCACTTAACGTAGTACAGTAAATTCTGTTGTTAAGAGGTTCGTCCAGCACGCAACGTTACATTACAGACAAACTAAATACACGGACTTATTTTCGTACATCAAAAACAAATCAGCTGATTCTTCACGGAACGTAACGTACAAACTAATTCAGCCTTAATTTAACCTCAAGAGTATCAGTTCAGCACAAAACACCAACTTCTGGTCGCGGTGCATAGTGCCACTCTAGTCTACTCCCTTTGAAGTGACCAACAATATTCTGAAATCATTTTTATGTTATTTTTATCTCTTCTCTCAAAACGTTGCACACGATTGCAAACAAACAAATCAAAACAAATCGTCAAATTATATGAGTAAAGCTCTCATTGCAAATTTTTGTTGTAATTCTAACTTGGCTAAGCATAACAGTGATTCGCAACTTGCGGCTCTCAGGCTGCCGCAATCTCTTTTATTATAGTTAGTATAGGATACTTACGTTTCCATCGAAGTATTGTAAATTAACCCATTAGCTCCCTCTGTTCCCATATTGGCACACCTTGATTTCCACATCATTTAAAAGCAACTGAAAAAAACCTAAATTTTGGAAATAATTTTGGAAAAGAACAAATTTTTATTTTTAAAATCTTTAATAATAACCCAGGTAGAAAAATACAATCTTTAAAACGTTTTAAAAGCATTTTTCATGATGGTACAAGCGTTTTCAGAACATACCAAATTACAAATTTAAAGCGTTTTGAGAATGTGCAAAATGATAACCCAAATTTACGGTCTGAGGATGGTATTTTATAACGTTCTCAAAACATTGCAAAACAAAATTTTTGAAATGCTTTTTCAATCGTTAAATAAGTATTTGCAGAACATTTTGGCTTACAGTTATTAAGCGTTATGAAAACGACCCAAATGATAACCGCTTTGAGGGTTGTAATTTTGAACATTGTCAAAACGCTCGAAAGAAAAATTGATTGAAATATATTGTTTTGAGCAGTTTCTGTACTTAGCAGTCGCCAACCAGCGGCTTGTCTGTGTCAAAATTTTGGATGGTGTTTCAGTTTCAACTGATGTAATAAAAAATCTGTAGAAAATAAATGTTGTAAAAAAAATACTTTTTTCACAAGTTATGTACTTATTACCCTTTAATTCTTCATATACTTGGGTTGAACTGAAATTTTCTTTGCCTACACCCTTATTTGGCTTTCCGCATCCACTAAACTGTTGTTGCAACTCGTTTGACATTATAACAGAGAGAACAGCTGCAATCGCAAAAAAAAAGTATTTCTAAAGTACTATTGGCAAATGTTAGAAAAACGCTTTAACTCAATGGTTTTACATTGGTTTTATTTTATAAACCGTTGTAAATTTTGTACGATAAGAACTTCTTAAGTACTTTTTACAAACGTTGGAAAAACGCTTTAAACCAATGTTTTTACAGTGTTTTTATTTCACAAATATTTGTAAGTTTTGTATAAAAAGTATTCCTAAAATACTTTGTCCGAACGTTCGAATAGCAATCCAAAATAATGTTTTTTAAATGCTTTTTTTTCGTATTATTTGCAATTATCGCTTTGGAAACGCTTTTATTTTAGTACCATCAAAAACAAACGTTTTGAAAACTCTTCGTTTTTTGTACCATCCCAAATTTCTACCTGGGAAGTTATTCGTTATTCAGTCAATAATTAAATCTCTTGAATCACATTTTGCAATATCAAATTTCGAAACGATTCGATTAGGGAATCGGTTTTTTACTTTTTGCTCTTTGGCAATTTACAAGAACACATTTAAACTTTTCTTGAATATGATTTCGCTTTATCCTATTTGACACATTTGCCTGTCATATAAATATATCTTTACTAAAATCTCTTCAGCAGATTTCTTTTCTGGTGTTAATAAGTTAACTATGATATGCCCAGTAAAATTAAATTTAAGAAAAATTTGAATTTTTCGGAATATAAAGTTTTGTATAAATGACAAATTAGGCCCTCAAGCAAAACAGTTTGGTGAATGCAGTTGCACTCATTTTGTATTATGTGCCCATTTGTGTGTTATGAAGTAGTACCTACATCATGCTTGCAGCTCAACTAAATAGAAAGCGCATACAAAGAACACGAAAAACATGATGCAAAAATTTTATTTTCATATAAATTTTATAACTCAGTCAATTTTTTTAACGGATTTTTAATAGCGAAGTTACGTTTAACTCCGAAATAAATTAGTTTTGTTAATAAAATAATATATATTTTGTACTGTTAATTTACAAAATACTTTGCGAAAAACATATCCATGTTTGAAAAATGGAGAAAAAAAGACAGAAAAAATGTGTTTGCTGGATAATGCACACATATTTCACAAGTTAACTTAAATAATATATATACCATTGGAAAGGTCTCACTTTATTCTTTCTAAATCCGCTAAAGCTTAAAATCTTAAGATATTCCCATAAGTTACAGGCTTATAGTGCATAAAGGTACGAAACCCCGTTCGTTTTACCCGGAGGTGTTTAGCAAATTGCAAAAAACCGATTCTTGTTGTACTCGTCAACATTTACCAGAAATCCTATATCACTTCCTAGGTATTTTTTTCTGTCGCACTGTGTAATCAAAGCATTTCGACAATATATTGAACCATAAAATTGAAATGAGTATGGGACGAAGGGAAAGAGACTATCACAAAACTATTGAAATTTGAACTGCTGCTTTTCGATGCAATTCAAAATACGAAATAATTCAATGCCCAGTGACATTGACGCCTAAAAGGAATTAATTTAAGACACTTAGAAATGCTGACGATGATGATAATGATGATGTTGAGACAGTGACTGGGACAGCTTTTAAAAAACATACCCCACCAATACTAACCATTAACAGCAAATAAAAGACCATTATTATGCGTTAAAGTAGATGCCTCATCAAAACGTGAGTACTTGTAGACAAATACTATAAATGAAGAATGAGAACAGTGTTGCCAGGTATTTTTTACAATTTCCCCTAAGGCCTATTAAGTAATCTTAGTTTATCATATGGTTAACCCCTGAAATAGCCTGAAATAGCCTTAAATATTGTTAAAAATGTTTTTTCATTAACTTATCAAAATTTAAACCAAGTTTTTCTTCTAACCCTAGAAATTTCTATTGTTAAGTGACTTAACCCTAGCTATTTGATAATAAAGCACCCTACATAAGATTTATTAATAAATGTATAACCTTTAATTAAAATCTTTCACACCAAAACTACCAGAGTAGAAATAGTTCCAATTTGTTGTAAATTCTAAGATCCTGAATTCAGTCGTGTTTCAGCACGTAACGTTTTACTCAATACGTCATTGAACATGGATTCAATGTGATATATTCTTTAAAGAGAAAGTTCGGTATTGGCAAATATCGAAACTGCTATTTTTATTGATAACAATTTGTATAATTTCACACTCAGTTGACAGTTACTACATGTCAGTTGTTTGTGCAGTAATAAGTACTTGTTGTTTTTAGCTGCAATTACAGTTGTAATTTAAAAACCAACTAAAGAATAATACTGTATTTTTGTAACAGTTGTTTAAAGTAATTATTTAAGTATTTTAATAACTAGGGCAACCAAAAAATAAGCAAGAGCTTATTTTTTATTTGAAAGGATGGAACTATTAAGATTAAACACAAGTTCTAATCTCGAAATTATGCAAATCGTAAGCTATATTTAGTAAAGTTGTTTTTAGTTTTTTATATTTGACTTTTTTATATAAAACTTAAACTTATTTTGGCGTTTTTCTTTGAAAATATGTATTTTTATTTTCTCTGGCAATCTCTGTTTTTTTTGAATTGAAAGGATAGAGGACAATAAATTGCTTTGTCAAAATATTTTGTTAAACCAGTTTGAACTTTGAGGCTTAAGAAAAACAATTTCTCTATTTCAACTTTCACACATTTTATTTGTAGTAACAATTTTAATGAAAAATAATTAATTTTATAGCTAAGTTTTAGATTTTTACAGCTTATATTACCGTTTTTCGAGATTCGTTTAAGTGCCTAAAACATTGTTTTTTGGTTGCCCTACCAAAACATTTGATAATTTTTGTTAGTTATTTTTAATTTACATGTGTTGGTATTAACCCTATGGGAAATGAGGAGTCAATTGACCTAAAAGTGACTGGTTAAAGATTGATTTATCACAGGGACTGGTATAATTAATACTGAAGTGTGTTAAGCAGTGTCAATTGTCCTAAATTACCAATACTGTGACTGGTAAATGGAGGACATACCACTTTACCAGAATGCTTATTAACAAAAAAAAAGCCAGTTGGCCAGAATTTTATCCATTGGAAGCTGTTTAGTTTTCGTTTATTTTTTTAACTAAAAATTATTAATTTTGTTTTTTGTCGATATTTGTTTATTTTTTGAGTTTATTAAAAAATTATCGTCATGCGAAAATTGAGCTAAAAGAACATGGACTGCTGGAAAAGGACTTACAACAGGACTAGTATTATTTACAATTGATGTGAGTTATGTTTCGTGATTGGTAGAAGTAGGACATATCACCTAACTGGTATACATATTGACTAGAAAAAGCCAATGAGTTAGAAATTTATTGTTTCATTTTCTACCATTTTTTACATTAAAAATTATTAAATTGTACGACATGTCCCTTTCAGGATAGTCATGTGACAGTCTTGTAGTATGCCCATCTTTGGTTAGTCCAGTGGCATGCCACTATGTGGTTTAAAGCAGGACAAATGACCCCCTCCTATGACAAGCCCATGTTTAAGTTGCAAGATTTTTTGCATAAAGTATGGCTTATTAGAGGACCGGTCTCTGGCACGAAGGGACCGATCCTGTGGCACACGCAGGACCGGTCCCATTCCCCATAGGGGATATATTGATAGTTCGCAAATAATAATAAGAAATTGCACGAATTGAATTGAATGACTTTATTATATAATCAAGCTCTAGTTCACGATTTTAAACCATTACGTTATCTTTCGATGAGAAGTGTCATTTGTTATACACACACAGAAAAAAATTTAGCTATTTGCCAACTGAAATTCGGTTACTACGACTCAAATTCGGATATTACGAATTTCAGTCGGTTAATAATTTTGTTCGGTTAATTCAACTGAATTTTAGTTTCAACACTCAAAATAGTTAGAAAGATAATGTAAAGGTCGTTGTAATAACTGCATTTATAAGTTGTTACCATTAAAATACACTTTCGGTCGTAGTTTAATCGAATTTTTTTTTTCATTCGTACTAAACAGACCGTAAATTTTCATTGGTATAAATAGTTAGCACTGTTTAGTTACCCATGGTTAAATGATAGTTAACTTCCTAAGATAAGTTAAGGGCCCTAAATTGTAAAAAAAAAAAACCATACACGCAGCGAAAAGATATGGTTGCAATATGATTGCGGAAACAAAACTATGTTTCCTACAGCCATAAATGGTTGTTTCAATTAAGTTATTACTGTAAAACAAATATGGTTGCTTTAATCATGATGTAGTAAAAGTCTCTCCTTTTTTGCCGTTATCACATTGCTATCTTGTCTACAATCATAATATAGTATTTATTGTCATATTCCTCTCTCTAACTACAGCCATATTATAGTTGCTCCAAATATAAGATCATCATTTTTATGCTCATATTCGCTTTATTAGTGGCATTCTTGTTTAAGATTTTGTGAAAAAGATTTTGCAGTCAGTCCCAACAAATTATATAATATTAAACAAAAGTACACAAAACAACGCAGTGGTGTTAAGTGTAATGGTGATATTTTTAGTGAAAGAAGGAATAATTGAGTGGTCTTAACAGGGTCTACCATAGGAGCCAAGGAAAAAGATAAATTAACCCTCCTCCCATAAATGAAGTTATTGTTTATTATACATACAAGTGCTATAAATTAAGTAAAAAGTGCTAAAATACTCACACAAAACAAATTCTAAACAAAAAAAACAATTAAAGAAATATGAAAGAGAAATTTGAACAAAATACACGTCCTAGATTTGCAATAATTATAATATGGTAAGAAATAATGACGAAATTATTCTCCATGATCACAATATGATAACCACAACTTTAATATTGCTATAGTGCAAATATTATGATTACTACAAACATGTTGTGATCATTATAAGTGTATTGTGAATTTTGCAATCTTTACAATATTTTAATGCGTATTTGTGCTGTAATCACATGTTTTCATTATTTGATTTTTCCTGACAAAATAAGATTTGTGCAGAAAAAGAAAAAGTTTATTTTTGCTTTTTTAAATACTAAAATAAAGCATTTATACAAACATAGCATAGCATAGCGACAAAATAATCGTTTATATAATTTCTTAATAACACAAATATTATTCGTCAGCGCAAAGAAACTTTAAAATAAGTTTAGGTAAATGTGTAAATTATTAAATAAATAAATATACGTTTTTACTTTAAAAAAAACATGCATAACTTTTTAAACAAACTTCAACAGAATGCTGCGAAAATAATGTAGGAATCAACTATGATAATTTATAAACATTTCCATAACCATAATATGATAATATGGAGATCAATTGAGAAGCATAATATCGTAGTCTAATTGTCATATTAAGATTAAGAAAAAGATAAGACTATGGTTGTCGTAACCAAATTAACGTGGTTGTCGCAATCATAAATATCCTCGAATATGCTTGTGCCAACCATATTTTTTCTGTGAGTGTAGATTTGCTCTACTACCAAAAAATTTCACAAAAAATAATTTTTCCTAAAATCTAGTTATTTTTAAGTTTTCTTTGAAAATTCTGTCAATAAATATGTTAAAATAATCTAACTTTGTTAGAGTATAACTAGTTTTCTCCGTTTCTATACTCGAAATCTAAAATTGTATATAAACAGCGCAGTAAATTGGCTTAAATTTAACCAACAAACTAAAAAAAAGCTAACCAATAAGCAAAAAAATTTTAAAAATTTTACAAAACCAATCAACGAACAGAACATTTCATTTTTATAAAGGCAAAAATAACCCTATAATAATTTTTTACCCCCTTAAATTCCCCCTAAACGACTTAGAAACCCCCTAACTTGGCAACACTGGAAGAAGATTCCAACTCCAAGTGTATTCAACAGGGTCATAAATACTTTTACGATTATTTAATATGATTTGAGGTTGTAGTTTGTTAGAAGTTGTGTTTTCTTGTTGTTATTACTGATGTTACGATATTTTAGGTTTTTTTTTTACATATTTTAAATAAATTTCTTTTTAAGATTTCTTTTTCTTATTTTTGTACAAAAAGACAAAAAATGCAATTAAAAACTGCGCTTTGCCTGATGCTTTTTATTCATAAATGATGTAGTGATATTTTTTTTTTTTTGGTATTAAATTTTTTACGATTATCTTTCTGATCATAAAAATAATGTTTGATAAATTATTAAACATTTAAGCCTCCCTAAAGATGCTTTTTTTATTCACTAAAGATTTTTTTTTTATTTTTGTAGTTAATGAATATTTTTATTTAAATTTGTTTCTTTTTAAAATAGAATTTTATTAAGATTTAATAATAAAAAAAAATATTGTGTGGTTATATCCAATTATATGAATTTAGGTTTTTATTTGATTCGTAGAAAATATAAAGTCAGTATTAATATTCTATTGAAAGTTGCTTAAAAGGCGATGAAGCTATGAGGATTAGGGTTATAACTTTTTGTTTTGCTAAATTTGTACCTATCACCACGGTATAAGCAAAACTGCACCTAATACTAATAAAAATCGCGTTTTCGGGTAATTTTTAAACAAAACAATCCCAAAGACCAATTTTTAATAAAATTCAGCAGATGTGTAGTACCTCGGTACTTCCTTAGTCTATATGTTCGTTGGCTTAAAATCATGGCAAACACTACATTTTCGCTAAAGTTGTGATTAATCGTTCATTTTGGTGACTCGGTCATTATCCTTCAATTCGAATCAGTGAACTAGTACACTCAAATCGTTCAATTGTTCTTTTTTGTTATGACCTGTGATTGAGCTGCGTGTTGTCAACTGTGTCATTTTTTTGACAATTTATTACATTATTCATGTTTTACGAGTTTTTCACAAATTTTACTGTTCATAGACAAAAAGTTTTATAAAATTTAACTTTTCTAACAAAAATTGATTTATTTTGTGAAAAAAAAACAGTTTCTTTTTATGACTTTAATTGCTTTTCCTAATTTAAAACAATATTATTACAATATTCTAAAAAAAAAAATTGCACTTGCAAGCAATTTGATTGAATTGAGATCGAATATTAGTGAATGATTCATATCGTTCAATTGAGTGAGTCGTTCAATTGAACTAGTTCGTTCCTGAACGACACAACTCTAATTTTATCTATAACCGTAGATGCCTGCCACACCTTTCTCAATACCAGTATGAAAATTTTTAAACTACGATTCCAATAGTGCAATTGTCTTCTAATATCAAAGAGTTTATTTCAAAATTTCACAAATTAAATTTAGTTATATACCGTTATAAATCCATGTTCGTATCTTAGCGTTATTTGAACTTTTGTTCAAGATTATTTTACGAGTATATGAAAGTGATAGAATTATTCTTGACACACATGTCCTTAATGGAATCGATTTTTTAAAATTTTCATTTCGGTCTGGGTGTAACTGTGGTTGCCAACTGCTCTTATTATGAAAAGGTCTTGAATGCCAACCCTGCTTATAATATAATAATTACAACGTATTTTTTTTATCATTTCTATTATATTTAATTAAAAACGGTGTTAAAAAATATATAAAAGTGAACATATATCGTAATATATTGCCCACATATAAGCATATATAATGATATCAAATTGTATATGAGTATATATAAACTTTTTCATCGGCTATATAAAATTTCATCTGAAAATGGCCAGAATAAATTGTATCAAATTACATGTAATTGTATGATATCAGATTAATTTAGTTACAATTAGAAGTTATTTGATACAGTTTTGTCCGAACGTTGTCCTCATCCAATTGTATTAAATTATATGTTACTATATATAATTTAATATGATAGTCTATAAATTAATATTAGGTCTTCCCATAAGAACTTCCATATAAATTGTAAATAAGGTAAAACTATGATAAACATATAATTAATATATGTATAAATCTGCAAATGTGTTTGTTATATTTATTTACAATTTCAATTGAAATCACGAAAACTTCAAATAAATTAAAATTTTCTTTCTAAAATGCAGAAAATTTGGAATTGGTATTGAAAATTTTTACGTACATTTCCTTCAATTCTTTTTAGATATACTTCGAAATTAGCTGAAATTAAGATTCCGCATTATTTACAATTTTACTTTAAATTTTATCAATTAAAAATAGTTAATCACAATTTATAGTTTTTCAGTTCTAATGCAAATTTCCAAACTTATTCCGAAAACTTGTTACCCAAATTGTGAATACTAATTTGTTGTAGGCTGGTCCCTATCCGAATTTTTCTTGCCTAAGGAAATCGTAATTTCTAGAGATATATATTAAGTTAAAACACAAACTCAATAAGAATTTCTTGTTCTCATATAAAATCAGATTTAGTATTTGAAATATCAAAGAAGAAAACAAAAACAACAAAAAATTACGGCATTTTAAATTTTTACAAAATTCAACACTTCAGATTCGATGTAAAACAAAATGTTAATATAATACCATAATTTATTATAAATAACATGGTATTAAGCAATATAAAATTAGATATGAACTCATTGCCATAATTAATATATACCATATATAGTAATATATGGCACATATACGTTAATATCAATCCATATATATTTAGATATTAATGGGGCCATCTCAAAAATTTTCGAAAAATTATATACTTATGATCATATGCGCCATCACATATATCCATATTATGCCATGTAAATTTATATGTTTTTTTATAATATTATATTAAACAAGATATGATTGTATATGCACGCTTTTAATCGGCAAATATTAATTTTTGCTTTAATTAAACAAAAAATTATGTCGAACTTCAAAAATGTTTATGCGTGAACTTTTTCAAAAACCGAGAAAAAATAATATTGAGTTTCTTTATAGTTTTTATGGACTATACAGCTACACTCAGGGAACTTTTAATTTAAAAATATGTAGTTGTAAATGTCAGTCATTTGTAGAACAAATTAAATTTTTTTATTTAAAAAACAAAACACATCAAATGACTGCTTTATGATTTTACATTAATTTTTTAAAGTAGTTTTTTGTTATTTAAAAAAATAAAACAAATAAATTATTGTTTAATGTTAATACTAACATGTGGTTCATATCTACTACAATTGTTAGTAATTTTTTGAACATTAAAAAACAATGATAATGTTAGTTAAATTTACTGAAATGTAAGTCGTACCTTTCTTGAAGTGAAATTTCATTTGTTTTTAACTACATAGTTTTCTAAGTGTAGGAATGATAAAATTTGATAAATGCAAAAAAAAAAGATCTAAAGTTATAACCCCTAATGAGGATATTCTGACAATCGGCGAAGCATGTATAATCTTGTATGCAGTTGCCTCTCAGAATAACATTAAGACCTTTAAGCGCAAACAGGCAGCACACAGTCCTCGAACTTGGACAGCATATCTTTTATTCTAGTCTGCTAGTGAAGGGACATACTGTCAAGGATAAGATATTCATGATCGCCGGCCTTAGGAACTTCTTTAGTATTAGGCAGGCTCAACTTTGAATGCCTCCTCCAGCGCTTACAGTTGCAGCATCGCTTAAAATGAAGAAATCTTACACTATAAGATACATCAACAATTGCAACGAAATATATGTTAAATGCAATTAGTTTTTTCATTACGTTTTGGTTTTTTGCCTGATAAATTAATTATTTATGTATTTAAGTTCTTAAAAATCGATTACCACCTACCAATCTGTGTGGTATAATTCAATTAGAAGAATTATTTATTTATTGTAGAAACATAAATTAAAATCGCATTTAAAATGAACAGTATGTGTTGGATTGGATATATTAAGGGTTTTCAAATTAACGACTTTTTTCAACTCCCGGGAATCGGGACATTCTTTCGAACATTCCCGATATTTTCAAAATAAATATTTAATAAGGTTTTAGTAATAAAATCTGGTTTTTCTTAAGAAATAGGAAAATATATAAATTTATTAAGGAATATTTTTAACATTTATTTTACTAAAAACAACTCTGAATATTTTTTTTCAAAACTTTTTAAATCTTGTTTTATATAGTGGATGTACTTTATTTCTTAAAAACTAGTCCATTGGCCATTGTAAGAGATATCTCTTTAGATTTAAATTCCAACACACAGAAACAAATTTAACCATTTGCCAACTGAAATTCGGTTATTGTTACTCAAATTCGGTTTCTACGACTGAAATCGGTTGGAACATTTCAACATTGGGTTTCACAACAAAGTTCGGCTAATTCAACTGAATTTTAGATGAAACAGCAAAAATATTTATAAATCTACAATAATTAAAACATTGTTGTCCAAACTTAATTTATTAGTTGTTGCCACCAAAATACACTTTTCAATTCGGTTGGCACTTTATTTCTCTGTGTGTAGTTAGGGAATATTTTCATAATTTATAATATTAAGAGTAACCGGACCAACGATCCCGCCTTTCGCAAGTTTATCCCGCTTTTAGAAGGCTGATTTTTTTCCGTTTTTTGAACCAATGTCACGTTATTTCCACATTATAAATATAATATAATTATAAAAATATAAAATAATAATAAATAACAATAAAATAATATAAAATATATGCGCCCCGAAAGGCTAGTTGGTAGCGTGCTGGCTTATCTGTGTGGAGGTCGTGGATTCGAATCCCACTAGAGGCACTGGTCTGTTTTCGTAGTTTTTTATCTTTACACTTAAAAAAAAGGTAGTAAAGTAAAATTTTAGGCAGGAGGGTGCTTGCAAAAAAATTTGCTGAAAAATAGCGATTTTAATCAACAAAACTATTAGATTCAACAAAAGTTTTGCTATCATTTAGTTGATTAAAAATTAAAAAATCATAAAAAACTCACAAAATTTGTTGAAAAATTATATTTTTGTTAATTTATTTGCTGAAAATCTGGAAAATTTCTTTGTGATTATTTTAAAAATAATTTACAATAATTTACAAAATATAAAAATGTTCAAAATATATAAAAACTAATTATTTTAACATAAACAAAATTATTTTCAACTACTTACATAAATGGTTGCCTAAATATACAACCCCTTTTGTCTAAATATAAAAAATTACATTCGATGTGTGTCCTTGTCTTACGCTATATGTCTACTTACCTGAACGTATATTTGTTTGCAATTCCACCATACTATATTAATAATCACTTTAAATATTTGGTTTGCAAATACACATTTAATGTTTATTAAATTTGAATATTTTATTTTATGTTTAATTTAATTAATAGACAATTACTCTGACAAGCCGGTGGCAACACAAATTTAAAATTTTTTAATCAACATTTTTATTCAGTTTGTTACCGTTCATTTGTATAAAAAACAGATACTAAAATCTTCCATGGTTGATTTTTCATACGTATTATAAGAGTCGTACTTTTTAACATCTTTTTCCTCGTTTCTACTACATCATGACTTGCCGCGACATGTACTTGATTCTGCATATATCTTTTAGTCTGATTTTACTAACACATTAGTAAAATATTAGTAAAACATTAGTTCAAAACAGTGCTGAATAAAGATGACTATAATTTATACTGTAACCATAATTTCAGCAAAATATTTGTTGTGAACTTACTTAACTTATTTTGTTGAGAGTATTATAGAAAGTATATATTGATGGGATAATAAGCATTATCTATATATTTTTATATGCAAATTTTTATAAATTTACTTCTAAGACTAATTAGTAAATTATAATTTACACAAATTGTTATAATTATATTAGTTTCAGATAGCCGTCTACCCGTTTGCCAAACGATTTAAAAAAAATGCTGTATTGATAAAATAAGGATTTTCACACAAAAAATATAAACAGCTCACTTTTTGCACCAAAATCCCATTGTTTAGTTAGAGAAATTAAAGTTTTCCCAAACTTTTTCTGTCCATTTTTTGTTATTTTTAATAGAGTCTAATATTACAACTGAAGGGCTTATTGTAAAAACTCGATAAGCCACATTTAATTTTTAGTTTGTGTTCGCCTCTTAAAGATTAAAATAAATCAACCATTATGACTTTTGCATGTCGTTTATACCCTAGGTACTTGCAATAAGATTTTTAGCAAGACATCTATCAAATATTAATCAATGGATGACTAGAAAACAGAAAATCCACAAAACAGTAAATGTTGTTTATCAAGATTTTACAATAAGCCTTCTATTACAGAAAATGTTGATCATTGAATTTTCACAAAATTAAACAAAAATACATAAACAAAACATTTTTAATATTGTATGATTTTTTTTTTGCGTCGTCCCTGGAATTCCCGGGTTAAAAACCCTAGATATATTGTAAAATGTAGGGCTTCTTCAACCACATCCATAAAAAACACAACAATTTGGTTTAAATTAATTGATACTCACATAATTTATCCATTCAAAACATACATTAACGGAATATACACAGAGAGAATTTTCATGGACAAGTTTAAATGAAAATGTTCACTGAACTAATAAAGTGTTTTTCACCAAGTAAATGAAGAATTTTTTAACCTTTATGAAAAAGAGATATAATTATGATAAAACTACTTTTAATGCATTATGAATATGATATACCCAGCAAAAATAATGCAAAGTGGTTCAAAAGAAACAACATTTTCATTACACACAAAGTAGCTACTACTACTGATTTTTCTGATCTAATGCTGGCCTTTTAGATCAGTTCCTAAACTGAGCATATAATGTCATCATATACAAGGCTAACTAGTAGAAATGTCATGAATGTTCGGTTACAATTCGGTATTTGACATACTCGAATGGAACCGGGAGTTTGTGTCTTTTAACAACGCTTTGAATTAGTGTTTTCTGACCTTTGAATTGGAAAAAAATGATTACAAAATATCAGACTTAACAATAGTTTTCTTTCTTTTCAGTTGAACGAAAAACTATTATTTCGCTTTGTTTTTAAAGCTGGAAAGCTGTTTAAAAGTTTCTTTAATTATAACCGTTTAAGCGGTCCTACATACCAATATTATCACTCGATAAAAAAGATGTGACTTGGCATCACACCTTAACCACTAATTAAAAATAACAAATTAAGTTCTATGAAAAAGGACACCCAAAAATACAATCTTTCATAACCTTATACATAGTACTTTTAATATAGTGAAATTTGAGGAATTTGCATTACCTCCGTCCTATGACAACCCCATGTTAAAATCATGCGTGTTTCACCTCAATTTGCACTACATCTGAATCCGTATATGTGATGATTTTACTACATCTTTGTCCACTCTTTTTTCGCTAAGTATTTAATAAATAAAATAAAATTAAAATTTTCATAAAATTTTTTGATAAATTGCATTAATTTAATGATATGTTTCAATGGACGAATTACAGTGACACTTCATAGATATAAAGCCAAAATTCATTGATATCATGCAGATAATTATTTCAGTGTAGTTCGCATCTTTCATATATGTAGAAATAAATCGACCTCCTCACCAAACAAACGTTCGTAAATAATTGAAAAGCAACAACAAACAACACCAAATTGAGCATTTTTAAATATTTGGCGATCAATTGGTGGTAGTGTTAACAAACATATATGTCGGCTAATACCTGATAAATCTGTCAGTTTTAGATTTTTAATTGAAATCTCTCACCACGGCGCCCGAAACGAAATAGTATATATAGAGTATAAGTTTAATTTTGGGTTATGATGCTGGAATGATGTTCCTCCATATAACGACTATATAGTATGAATGGATTCTTAAGCATGTAGTTGTATGTGGAATGGTTTTATAATACAACCAATCAGTTTATCCAATCACAAATGAGGACGACTGTTTAAACACAAAACAACAAATATATCACCATAAAGCACTTATGGATCTTAAAAACATAATCTATTGAATACATAAAATACATTCAATAAAATTGTTTTATTTCTTCTTTACAAGATAAAAATCCATATCGCAGATAATTTGTATTTCAACAATGACAAAAAGTAGAACTACAAATACATACAATAAATATCGCTCATTTACTTCAATAACGTTATAACTCAAAAATTTCAATTTTGTAGAAAATGAGTTTAAAGTTTTCAATTTACTCCCACCTTGAAGAAAAATATAAAGACATAATTTCTCTCAAGAGGTGCGTATACAAGATATCAATACGAATTTTTTGCACAATATTAAAAGTGATATAACGAATAATTCTGCGTCATTGACTCAAAAATCATGTTTTTTGAGTTATGACGTTCTTGAAGTAAATGAGCGGATATGAATATTTATACGCTCATACATATAAATTTTATTTAGCATTTAGCATATGGTACAGTGGTGTGGAGGCCGTAAATATTTTAGAGAAATTATAACAATCCGTCATCAATATTTATTATTGACCCACACTAAAAGTACACCTCCACTGGTACACTGATAATAATCCACGCATAAAATTGCACAAAAAATGTCAACATAACAAAATCTTTCGTAAAATAAACGAAAATTTGTTAACTTGACAAAAGTTTTCACTGTTTTGACATTATTTTGGTATTTTTGTACATGAATAATTACACTCATGGAACTTCTGCTTTAAAAATATGTAGTTGTTTGGGTTGTAATACAGTTTCTTTATTTTTAATGTCATTTGTAGAAAAAATTAAATTTCTAACGTTGTAGTTCATTTAAATAAACCAACCACATCAGATGACGGTTTTATGCTTTTGCATTCATTTTTTACAGTTGTTTTTTTGTTATTTAAATAAATAAAAAAAAAATTTTTGGCTTATTTTTTACTAAATTAAAAAACAAATGACAATGTTAGTTGAATTTACTGAAATGTAAGTCGTCTTTCCTTTAAGTGAAATTTCATTTGTTTTTAACTACAGTTGCCGTGGTCTTTACCTACATAGTATTCTAAGAGTGTAATAATAACGAGACTAGTAAGAACGAACTAGGGAACTAGGTTCGATCGAGAGCGACGGCAACATCAATTTAGAGATTTATATTTCCCATATCTATCACAGCGCCCTCATTCATTATGGGCTATGAAACATGTTAAACATTTTAAAAGCTGTCAATTAAAAATTAATTGAATCAGTTAAATATTTGCTCAAATTCGGAACTTGCTACACATTTTTTTAAATTATCGCTCAAAAGCAATCATCAACACATTGTTGTTGTTATTTATAAATGTTTATGATTAGTGGTATTAGTAATAAATATTTTAAACTCATTTCAATAATTAGATTAGATATTAATTCTTATTAAGTTTATTACTTTATTAAGTTGAATAATTTAGTATCAGTTGTTTAAATCTGAATATCTATTTATTGTAAAACATTATCATAAAACTGATAATGTAATTTTTAAAGTTTAATTTCGTTTAAACAGAAATAAAATGCAAAAAATAAATTAAAAATTATTTTCAACAAAAAAAAAAAAAATAATAATCTGATATCAACACAAGAGCTATTTCCGGAAAGAAAAAATCCAAAAAAAAAAAAATTCTGGCATAACCCCTACTCTTCAATAGAAAGAAAAAACTCATTTCTGTGTGAATTTGTTCGCATAAGTATAAATAAATCTGCTCACTAAATGAGAATTCCATGCCAGTTTAAATTCAATGTTATAAAATTGAAGCTGAACATTTGGTATGGCAACAATACTTCTATAACAACATTTTTTTTTTTTGGTTTTGGAAGGTACTCGTGTACCTTGATCACTTTTTAATCAAATAATCACTTTCACTTTTTAATAATTTGAAAAATAATTATCAATTTCTAATTGAATTATCAATTTTCGTTGTTGGCAATTGGAATTTCAGCAATTAAAGTTATTGAATGGTTTTTATGGTGTATGTTCCTTTGAGTATAAAGTAGGGCTATAACTTTTGAATTTTTTTTTTCGCAATTATCAAATTTTACTTAAATTTTAAAGCAGTACCGTAAACTATTGCCGAACCACTTGCTCCACTGTTTTATATCGCTCATTAAACTTGCAACGTACATAAATATATTGTAATGTATATTTTCAAATAGAGGTCTTTAAGTTGCTGAATGACAGATGTTTTGATTTGTAGCAAATGCGTGCTTTTCTACAATTTCAATTTGTGTATGGATTCATAAGGGAGGCACTTATTTGATTTTTTGACATTAAATAGGTTGGACGTAAAAAATAAATAATTTTTAAATCTAATATGTTTACTTAAACATTTTGTAATTTTTGTTTTTTTCCTTTCAAATAAAGAAATGAAAAAAATGTTTAGATTACACTATTCGACGGCCAAAAAAAATGTCTCTGGAATACATATTTTTTAATAGACCTATGTACACTGAATTCAAATCTGGCAAACAATTTTTGATGAGATCTTTAACCAGATCGAAATACTAGTGTCAACCTAGCTAATATGTTTGATTTGCTTAATTTTTGAAAATATACGGATGTTAAAAACATGTTATAAATTGAGAATAACATAAAAATAATCTCGATGTATATAAAAACAAAAAACTAATAAAACTGTAAAAAATATTAGTTGAGCCAGAGTACAAAACTAAAATTGTTTATATAAATAGAATATTTTTGGTCTTCCAAGTTTTATAACGTCATGATGCCTGTTAGGAAAATACCCTAACCACGTAGTTGCCTACTAAGAAGACAAGAATGGAGTGTAATTGATAATTAGTAGGGTTTTTTGTTAAAGCTCTGACTATTTTAGAGGCTCTAGCTTTTCTAAAACTTCTGGTTCCGATAAGACCCTCTAGCGAGATCGAAATACTAGTGTCAGCCTAGCTAATATGTTTGATTTGCTTTATTTTTGTAAATATACGGATGTTGAAAGCTCGTTATGAAGTGAAATTTTTTTTCCCATTTGGAATTTTTGATATATCGCGGCTTTTATATTTTCATTGTTCAACCCATTTATTCTTGAATTTTGCTTAAGTTTTTGGAATTGGAACATAAAATCATGGAATTTTTTTTTGTTAAGGATATAAAACACAAAACTAACTTAAATTTCAGTATACTCATGTCGGTATTTAAAGCAGGATATTGTACTAGTATTGCAAGGATGTTCAAAAATTTCGCCTTTTTAGTTTCATCCTTATTAGATTCATTTATGCCAAAAAAATTAATAATTGTATCACTGTCCTGTTAAAAATCGACATATATGGATACATACATGTTTCATACTTGATGCGTATGTATTCATTAACCATTCTTATATGTTCATATGGGGAGTCATATATGTTCATCTGAGTGCATTAACGAAAATTGAGATAATATTTACACATATAATTATACATGTCACATGGTCATATATGTGCATTAACGTAAACTAAGGCAATACGAGTATTTGTATATTTGATCACATGTGAACTCCTATGAACACCTATTAATTCTATATGGTATGACCTCGAAGCACTTCATATATGAGCATGAATGAGTTCATACATATTCACAAATTGATTTATATACAGAAAAAATTATCAACCTGAAATATCTAATAAAAGATTGGTTTGAATTAAATTTGTTTCTAAACAAATATTTAATTGAATCAATTAATTGACTTTTAAATATATAAATAAATATTTTATTTTAGACATAATTCTCAAATTATTTTTTCATACACTGTAGCTTAAATAGAAAATTTTTAATATAAAATACCAAATGCATTTGAAGTTTACAAACAAAACAAGCACACGCACCTACATACAAACAGACTCAGCATTAACAAAAACACACATACCAACGCATCGCTTACACACTTCTTTTGAGTATCATAATTTTTTTGTAGATAGTTATTTATAGCTTTTTTTCTTTTTAATTTTCAATAAAAGTTTTAATTAATATTATCATTGCCGTGATAGGTGCAAAATCAATTAAAATATTAATTGATTCAATAAATTTTTTAATTGAAACCCGTTTTTAGTTTTTTCTGTGTATATATTGATCTACAACCGGGTGTGCATAAACCTATAATTAAACTTCTGTATTTCAATGGAAAATCCATTGAAAATTTCCTAGAATATTTAAAAAATAACTTAAAATTTAAACTAATTTTCCACTTGATTCAAATACCTACGAAAAATGTTATCTTCATATAATATTATTAACATTACTACTGACGAATTTGCGACTTTTTACAGAAACTTTTCTTATTTGTTGTTTTTTACATTTCTGCGGTTTTTATATTAACTCTAAATACCCCATAATTGTATGTCCTTTTTAAACATTTCAGAATATTTGCAATCGATTTTCAATTTTAATACAAAAATGATTTCAGTGGAATGTTAAGTTTACGCATGGCAGTGATGCAAAATGTGGCACAATTGTGCCATTTGTGGCACTTTTGACTGCTTGATGGCGCTGTGGTATTTTGGCCCTTTCAGCTCAAAATTCAACTAACTAGTTTAAACCGATTAGTCTAAAATAATGTTTTTTTTTGCGATGAGCGAATTTTTTAGTTCCTTAGAGAATCATAAAAACATCCTTGAACATTAAGAACAGTTTTTACATTGAAACCATCTTTTTAAAGATGTATGTAAATGGAAAAGGATGAGTTGTTTAATTTTTTATAAAAATCGCATTAAAAAATTAAAAAAAAAAAACTTTTTTTCTCTACCGAGAGGTTGGGTTTTAAAATGTTTGAATGGAAAAATTTTTGAATCTTTTCTATATTTGACCAAATTTTTACAAGTGCAGTTATTAATGTTTTATTAAAAAATTGTATTTTTGAGGATTTTTAAAAATTTGCTTACATTGTGTTATCGCAAGAGCGGAAATAATTAAGGAATATTCATAAAACATGTTAATCTTTATTTTCAGTGGGGTTTGCCTCATTTTTTTTATAAAGCATCAAAATAACGCACTCTAATGTACTTTTTAATATTATTTTTATTTAAATAAAAAACTAATAATCAAAATGTATCACTGACGCATGGTAATAAATTAAAAAAAAAATTAAGCATGCTTACTATTTGTAAAGATAAAATTAAACATGCAACATTTTCAACTTCCTTGTAATACCGGTAAGTTATGCTCTTACAACCATCGACAAGATTAGACAAAGGCAAGAAGGATAAATTTGTGTAGAATTATGTATTTAAAATTATTTCATGATTTTTCGGTCCAATTTCGAACAATTAAGCAAAATATACGAAAAAATATGGTGAATAATGTAAATATCCAAATCGATATATTTCAAAAACTGCAAGTGAGAGAGGAAAATTTTACAGATTTGAATTTTATGTGAATTTAATTTATTTAAAATATGAATTTCAAAGACAGGTTCTGCAAAAAATTGAAAATTGTTGAGGAGCGCAATTTCTAATTACTTGATTCGTGTCTGTTATGATTCTTTTTTTTTTTTTTTGTAAAAAAAATCTGTTTTAACATTAAAATTTCAGAGCCTTAAAAAGTAATTAAAATTGTATTGGACTTTAAAATTAAAACACCTAAAATATCGCCGTATTACAAAGACTGATATAAATCATAATTCCGGAACGCTTCAACATTTGCTGATCGGGTGCCGTTTCTGTAATATTCCTTTTAAATTGACTTTTGGAGTTTCACTGACATCTATTAAAGTTCCAAAATGGCGGTTCACTAAAAAAACATGTTTTTGTGCTTTGTGCCTGGAAAACAAATTGTTCACCAATATAAATGATCCTCTAATATATTGTATGTTGTATTGGTTTGTTAATGTTAATCTCTACAACATTCTTCTTCCTCGTATAAATAACAAAACAAATCTTTACAAACAAATACATCAACTGTGTAAAAGAATCAATTGTGTGTTTTTATATTGCTTTTTATAATTTAAATAAACGAAAATGTGTTTTTTTTCATATCCAATAACACTAGTTTACAGTGATTTGGATACGACATTTAGCATTTATTTACCATGTCAATTCGAGCGCTGAAATTAATTCCCAAATGTACAAGAGTAGAACAGTTTTTTAGATAAGTATTGTAAAATTTTAATACTACATTAATCTAATCGACAAAAATCAGCACAAAGATATCCTAAATCCAAATTTAAAGTCAAAAAAGTTTAAGGGGTGTAAAAGTTTTAGATTTTTAATTTTAATTTTTTTTTTTTTGCTTCAAATTTCTATATGCTATGAAAATTTTGGGGAAAAAAATCTTAGAAATAAAAAAGTTACTGCTTGTTAAACAAACTCCCTGCCCAATATTTTATATGAGCACTATTTACTTTAAATGCTTTTTGGCAATGCTGAGCATATTATGGGAAAAACATTTATAAAATTTCCATAGATAAATTTTGGTCCACCACAGCATCATTTAGTTTGAAAAAAGTAATTATTTATCATTTATTACTTGTTTTAAATTAAAACATTGAAGGATTACAAATTAATTTTTAAAATATGCTCAGTATTACCAAACTTGAGCCCAATTTTGCACAACAATTTAAAAAGTACGAGTAGCGAACTGAAAGTTTTCTCGATTTTTTATTTTTCCCATAAGTCCCATAGTCATCGTTGGAGCACTAAAACTTAAAAATTAATTATGTCGTAACTTTTTTGAAAACCGCAAAAAATTAATATGTTTCTTAATATTTGTTTATGGACTTATCGGATATGATATTATGTATAAAATTGTGTATATTTTCTTACAATAATATACATAAATGTAACATTTAGTGGAATTTCGCCAGAATTTAACTCGGACCTAATTATATTAAGATGTATAAGTTCACATAAAGTCATATACAAATATATCAGGTCAAAATCCGGATACAATAGTATCTGGTTTTTATATAATTATATATATACAAAACTGATAAAACCTAATACAATTCTATCGGGCCATAATTTGGATGAAATTGTACACTACATTTATCTAATTGCATCAGATTAGATCTACAGTCATACAAACCGATACAAATATATGGGCCCATATTTCTGATAAAATTTATTTTATTAAATTTACATATAATATCACATAGAATTTTATATGACTACATAAAGCCCCATATCAATTTTTTTTTTTAATCGGGTATAATACACCTTCTTCAAAATGACCCAGCTCATCACTTACGATTTTTTTTTTTTGCAAAAATTGAAATATTTTAGGAATCCTCGTAAAAATGTCAAAGTTCATTTTTAGAGACCACAAAAAAATTGTTATTTTTAGACGCACTTTAATGTTTATGTAGTTTAAATAAATGTCATCAAATTTTTTTAAACATGTTTTACAATTTTTTCAGGCGTTCGAGGTATATTAAGAGGAAAAGTTTCACAAGTATTATGAAAAATATATTTTCCGGAAGGTGAAAAACCGGGGTATTTTTTTATCCTGTTAATATAGCTCGAACGCCTGATGTTGGAGTGTGATTCTGAGACCAGATTTGGATTCAACGTACCTTATATCTTTAGAAAAGTGTGGCCTAGTTCTAGTGTCAAATATTTTTCCTCCTACAGCTTCTAGGTACAAAAAGTGCTTAACTGTACTCAGAAGAGCTCCTCACTGTATATAAAGGGTGTTTTTTTTATACAGGTATAGAACTTTAAGTTGGCAAATGGCCACAAATGTTGGAAAAGTCATCGAAAATTGGATCTCCAGATTAGACTACATCCGAGCCAGCCGCGGCGCACATTGGTTCAAGTTTATTGAACGAGCGGCTAAAAATAGAAGAAGTTGTCGAAGGACAATGAAACTTGGCACATAGGCATTTTTTGTTTGAATCAAGAAAAAATGGAAAAATCAAAATGATCCGCCCACTTTTACGCCCACCTCCCATACTAAGTAAAAATTAAATTTTGACCTACGGCATTGTTTTTTGGCACATAGCATTTTTAAACACTCAGAATCATTTGTGTGAAATTTGAAAAATATCCGCCCACTTTTACGCCCACTTTCCATACAACTTGTATTGAAAAAGTGGCATAACTCCCTTGATTTTTAATGCATCAATTCAATTTTCACAAAAAGTAATTATTATAATTTTAGAATGGGCTCCTGAAAATATATACATGATCCGCCCACTTTTACGCCCACCTCCCATAGAAAAAACATGAATAAATAAATTAAGCATAGTCTTTTAATAATTTTTTAACATCATTATCGTACTCCAATTTTTTGATTTGCAGCTTTGAGCGAAATCTATTTATAAATGGGTCTGAAGACAATAAAAGGTTATGCATTACATCTTCATTAGTGGCTACACGTCCAATTCTTCGCGAATGATGTAATCTATAGGCTCTATAATCTTTATTCCTCGCTTCCTGAGCTTCTTCGGACAGCATACCTGATACAAACAATCAATTAAAATGTAAAAAATGAAAATTAAATCATTGAATAAGGGCCTTTAAATAGAGACATACCTATTGGCAGAATAGCTTCTGCTATAATTTTGCTACCATGCACCAGAATTATGGCAACAACAACAAGCATGAACGAAAATTCACGTTTTCTTACTTTATCACTTTATAGTTTTTACTGTTTCTTTTGGAAAGGAGCAGGTATGAGCAGCTGAATTTTTTTTTAGCTTTTAGCTGAGACTTCAAGCTGTAATTTGACGTCTTTCGTTAAACAGCGCTCCACAGCGCTAAAAAGATGCAGTCCACTGAAGTTGATGAACATTGAAATTTTGATGTTGTTTATATTTTGTTCTACGAAATTTTTTATGTGGCACTTTTTCCAACTTTTTTTAATGCAAATCTCATCTATGACAATTGCCATTTACGAAAATATACAACAAAGTCAAATGATAAGTTTACTGTGATTGTACCAAAAGATTGAATATACAGTAAATTTGCATGCCATTTTAAACAAGCGAACATATATGAACTTGGAGCGTGTCTGTCCAAAGAAATACTAAATATATCAGCCTAATATTACGGAATCATAATATTCAACTATCTGACAACAAAATACCAAAAAATTATCCAAATCGGCGAACATGAAAAAAATGAATTTCGGCCACTCTTGAACCAATGTGCGGCGGTCATATGCCCGAAGGTATATTTAAATTATAATGTCAGAACATTATCTTTCGAATAAAGTAAATTTCATGTGAATTTAAAAAATTCATCTTTGTTTTGTTCCATTTCAAAGTTCTGTTTCTCAATTGCATGTAGCGTTTACACTTTTTAACATATTTTTTAAAAAGCCTCTTATTTTCTTTGTAATATATCAGACTTAAACTGTAAATAGAGAAATAATATTAACACAAATTTTAACTTTGTGAAATTTACAATAGAATTTATTTTTTTTTTCTAAATTTCGTTAAAATTGAAGCAAAATTATCGATCTATCGATAAATAGCTTCTAAAATATTGTATACAGAATTTTTATATCATTTAATTAGCTTTCTTTAAAAAACCGTTTGGTTCAGAGATATGTTTATTTAGGTAAGACCATTTTTTTTTTAAATAAATATTTTGAAAATTTAGCAAAATATAAAAAACTGTTCTTCTTTTGCACTTTTCAACTTCATTTTCGGATTCACCTCACGATTTTACATGAAAAATTATTGACAATTACTCGTGGATTGAAAATTTTTCAAAAATTTGTATACTAGTGTAATTGTTGCTGTTGGTTGTTTTTGTTAAAATGAAATCCAATTAAAAAATATTGAGTCAACAAGTGAAAGATTTATGGGCCAATATTTGTATTTATGTTTATTTTTTGTACTTAAAATATTGTTTTTTTTTTATTTGCATTTTTGTAAATTTGATTGCTGTTATTTTTGAATATCTTAACAGCCTCAAATGTTTGAGGAAATCGTATTGTGCGCTTTACATACATAGCCGAATTTGTTAATTGATTCAATAAAACGTATTAAATTAATTTTGATATTAATTTCTGATTTTTTAATAATGACATTCAATTAAACAAAACAAGTTTATTTTTGTAAGGAATTTGGTTAAAAAATTGCACTTGTGGAAAATATTTAAAGCAATTTCAAGTTTCATATTAGGGCGTTTGAAGTGCGTTAACAATTAGTAGTCAATTGGTACAGAATAGAAAAAGTTTGGGGGTACGAGGTTAGGTTAAGCTGGAGTGGCAGCCTGGCTCATGTGCGCTAACACACTTAGACTCTGAAGGTCCATTGTGATGCCACCATACTGCTAGAATTATGTGCGATCAGACTCCTCCGTGTTACTAGATAATTTGTCTGGAATATCAGTATCCATGAGATCATGAAAGCACACCGATTGCACTAGAAACATCCTATCACCCGCCCGATCTCCTCCTCCTCGTTCATGCAGCTCCTACACTTAGAGTATTATGTACACACATAAATATAAAAACCCATTTCAATCACTAAAACCACTGATTCAGTAGCTTTAATTGCTGAAATTGCGCCAACAACGAAAATTGCTAATTCAATTAGAAATTGATAGGTCTTTAATTGAATTATTTTTCAATTAAATAATTTGATTAAAAAGTGAGCCATAGCGTATACCTTCCCAAAAACCAAAAAAATTGTTGTTGCCATACCAAATGTTTTTTTTATTTTATTGAATTTTATAACATTGAATTTAAACCGGCATGAAATTCTCATTTAGTTAGCAGACTTATTTATACTTATATGAACAAATTCACACTTAAATTAGTTTTTTCTTTCTATTGAAGCGTAGGGAGTATATCAAAATTTGTTTGGATTTTTTATTTGTAGAAGTTAGAACTTTTGTTGAAATCAGAGTTTTTTTTTTTTTTTAAATAATTTTTAATTTATTTTTTTGCATTTTTTTTCTGTTCAAAAAAGATTGTTATTAAAAAAATAAACTGTAAAGATTACATTTTAAATTTAATGATAATGTTTTAGAATAAATAAATATTCAGATTTAAACCACTGAAACTGAATTAGTTAACTTAATAAAGTAATAAACCTAATAAGAATTAGTATCTAATCTAATTGAAATTGAATTTAAAATATTTATTACAAACACATAAACATTTATAAAAAACAACTACATAAATATTATAAAACAAAACAACAATGTGTTGATGTTTGCTTTTAATACAATATAAAAAAATATCAAGCAAGTTCCGAATTTGAGCAAATATTTAATTGATTCAATTAATTTTTTATTTTTTTTTTTAATTTTCAACAAACCAATTTAGTAGAAAAAGTAGAGAAATATTTTTTTCTATGTATATATAGAGGTACAATCCGTTTCAAATGCAACATCTAACAAAATGTGTGTTAGCCCAGGGAAAAAGGCGTACAATGTACAGAAGAGCTAAAAGCAGCGTTGAGATTGGATTATACTAACCTGGAAGACTTCATTTAAATTTATTTTCATCGGGATAAACATTAATTGCATTTATAGTAATTAAATGTGCTAAAGTCCCAAAACTTATTTAACAAATTGTGAAAAGCAATCTGATGTAGGCGTGTCCCTATCCGGATTTCATTCCTGCCTAAGGAAATCTTCAGGGGACTTTGTTATTCGAATTTCTAGAGATATTTGTTATGTTAAATCACAAACTCAATGAGAATTTCTTGTCCTCGTCTAGGAGCGAGATTCAAAATTTAAAATATCAAAGAAAAAACAAAAACAACAACAAAAAATTGTCACAATTGGCTTTGTCATCTTCCAAATACTACTCTGTTTTTTTGACAGACCTAGCAATGTAGTGACGTTTATTCAAGTAAATCAACAATAGAAAATCATATGTTTTCTATTAGTGTCAGTTACATTTAAATTTGCACAAGCACCTGCATATTTGTTATTTAAATTTATTTTCATCGGGATAAACATTAATTGCATTTATAGTAATTAAATGTGCTAAAGTCCCAAAACTTATTTAACAAATTGTGAAAAGCAATCTGATGTAGGCGTGTCCCTATCCGGATTTCATTCCTGCCTAAGGAAATCTTCAGGGGACTTTGTTATTCGAATTTCTAGAGATATTTGTTATGTTAAATCACAAACTCAATGAGAATTTCTTGTCCTCGTCTAGGAGCGAGATTCAAAATTTAAAATATCAAAGAAAAAATAAAAACAACAACAAAAAATTGTCACAATTGGCTTTGTCATCTTCCAAATACTACTCTGTTTTTTTGACAGACCTAGCAATGTAGTGACGTTTATTCAAGTAAATCAACAATAGAAAATCATATGTTTTCTATTAGTGTCAGTTACATTTAAATTTGCACAAGCACCTGCATATTTGTTATTTAAATTTATTTTCATCGGGATAAACATTAATTGCATTTATAGTAATTAAATGTGCTAAAGTCCCAAAACTTATTTAACAAATTGTGAAAAGCAATCTGATGTAGGCGTGTCCCTATCCGGATTTCATTCCTGCCTAAGGAAATCTTCAGGGGACTTTGTTATTCGAATTTCTAGAGATATTTGTTATGTTAAATCACAAACTCAATGAGAATTTCTTGTCCTCGTCTAGGAGCGAGATTCAAAATTTAAAATATCAAAGAAAAAACAAAAACAACAACAAAAAATTGTCACAATTGGCTTTGTCATCTTCCAAATACTACTCTGTTTTTTTGACAGACCTAGCAATGTAGTGACGTTTATTCAAGTAAATCAACAATAGAAAATCATATGTTTTCTATTAGTGTCAATTTAAATAATTATTCCAAAAAAATATCGATTCGATTTAACTTAGTCGTTTTTGCAATGGATGTGCTTGGATTTTATCGAAAATGATTACTTCGATATTCAAGTATACATATCGCACACCTAGTACAAAAGTGACTCAACTCAAAATTTTTAATTTTTCAGAATTCGAAAAAAAATATTTGCAACTTTATAGCAATTGAAACATAAAGCAAGATATAACTGTTTTTTAGCAACAGTTAACAACAACAAAATACAATGATATTTTTTTATAGATAAACAAGTATATTGTGCATAGTTTAAGCATATAAAACCGAAAAATTAAAATTTTGAGTTGAGTCACTTTTAAACTGGGTGTGCGATATGATATATGTGCTGAATAAAGTTGTTAAAAATTCGGTGTAGTTTGTGTTCTATTAAGTTTATATCCGATTTTTACAAATCTTATCTCATATGAAAGATTGGATCTTTTACTTTTCGATAAGTGTTAGAAAATTACACAGTCCTACCAGAAAGTTTGCAAAAATTCAAAAACGCTATAATCTGAAAAGTTTTTTTGTATTAAAAAAATTATTAAGTTTTCTTTGGTCTGCTTTTATTTAATTCTTCGTAGTTTAAACGAGTTTAAGATCATTATTAATTATTTATTTCCAATATTTCGTCTGTACATTGGGTGACTTCTTCAGG
Organism: Delia radicum; assembly: GCA_021234595.1. Classification (NCBI taxonomy): domain Eukaryota; kingdom Metazoa; phylum Arthropoda; class Insecta; order Diptera; family Anthomyiidae; genus Delia; species Delia radicum. The sequence goes on from CM037854.1 coordinate 196,205,706, forward strand.
GAACAATTATTAAAATTTGAAAAACTTGTTTTAATTTAAAGATCATTTATTTATTAATTATTTATTTCCAATATTTCGTCTACAAATTGGGTGATTTCTTTAGGGAACAATTATTACAAATTTCAATAATTGTTCCCTGAAGAAGTCACCCAATGTGGAGACGAAATATTGAAAATAAATAATTGATAAATAAATTATCTTAAGCTCGTTTAAACTAAGAAGAATTAAAAAAAAAAATTAACTATATATGGTTCATACATCCAAAAAAGCTATTTCAGGCAGACACATGAATTTGTTTTTACTGCTATGATTCTATTCGAAGAACCAAAATTTTTGGTTGTAAATAATTAGCGAGTTTTTTCGCCATTCCAATGGTTTTGTTAAGGCAACCAAATTTGTCACAGATATCAGCATTCTGAAAAATTTACATCTCGAAACTTGTATTTAATAATTGAATAAAATTTAAACTTTAAAGCTCATCAACACAATAATCAAGTACACATTGTCTAACCAAAAATATCGATTGATTAGTTCTAGACAATTGTGTTTTATCAAGCCTTCAATTTAATGTACAGAAAAGGATATATTTTAAAAGGGTACACAAATATCCAAAGAAACCCAAATAGCACACCAATACATAAGAAACAACACTTCCAGCTAAATGGGTGTTAAAGTGGGGGTTAAATACCAAATCTAAATGGCAGACATATACACACACTTCACACTTTTAAAAATAATACCAAAAAAAAAAAACATAAACATGCTCATTTAATTGTAAAGTTTATATAATTTTGAAGAGATGAAATCCCTAACAAAAAATAAAGCAACAACGAACACGACAATGTCAAAGCGACAAAAACACAACAAAAAGTAGCAACATCAGACTCCTGCCACACATTTAGTGAAGAGAGGAGTATATCCTTTTGATGAGGAGTGCGAAATACAACACAATACAAAAAAAAAAGTTTAAAACACACCTCACATTATTTAGAATAAAAACAAAAAAAAAAAGATACAAAAACGTCAAACAAATATTAAAAAACAAAGAATTTATATTTTAATACAACACGCACACAATCAAACAAATAACAAACGAAAGGACAACAATGACGACGACGACGAAAAACAAGCAACTTTGAATAAACAAGAAAAAAAAAACCCGTCGGGGAATCAACTTGACAATAAGGAATTTTAAAACAACTACACACAACAACAGCAGCAGCGGTAACAAGACAAACAAACAAAAAAAAAAAAGAAAACACTTGTGAGCTTGATGAGCAAGCAAGCAGCATGATGGGCTAAAAAGAAAATGTAATAACAGCAAAAACTAGGCTTGCCAGATTATTTTTATAGTTATCACCAAACAAATCCAATACTATTCCCAAAAAATCCCCAAGTATAAAAAAAAATTAAACAAAGTAGTAGAGTTAAAATGCGTTTTTCTCTCACATTTTCCAGGCTTGCCAGACATTTTTTTTATCGATATCAATATTTATCAAATTTTAAAAAAAATTTCGATAATCAAAAGTGGTTACTGCAAATACGGTATACGCAATCAAATAAGCCGCTAAATTAGAGGTTCAATAGTATCAACCGAATTGTGGATGGTATTGTTCATAGAAACAACTAATGATTGGTATTGGTAAACGAATTTGAGACAATGTTTGTTTTCCTAACAAAATATTTAACTTCAAATTTAGTACTCAACACTTATAAGTATTTGTGGTGTAGTAAGTAAAGAGTTTGCATTGTATTCCGAACTTCCGAGTTCGAATCTCGAAAAAGACAAACACAAAAATGCAATGCAACTTAAAAGTGATTGTGGTGCAATCAGTAGGACTACTAATCTGAAGACCACGGATCAATAGCATAAAAATCAAAAAAGTTGTTTAATTTCAATAAAATTTTGTGTAACGTATTAATATTTATTTGGAATGTTTTGCTTTTAAATTTAAAAAAAAAAATTAAAACCCAAAGTTTATTTGATGTGAGCAAGATTATTCAAGTTCAAGTTCAAGATCAAGATCATTTGTTTTTTGCTAAACAAACAACCATTCAATGTTTGTTTATTAATTTATATTTTATTTATAAATTTATTTGGAATGTAAATTGCGTTAGGCAACTGAATATTAGCTATCACGACTAAAAATATAATATTACATTACGTTAGTTGTAGTAACCGCCAGAATTCGATTGGCAACAAATTCGATGGCCACAACTGATACTGTTTTCTGGATGTACGAATAATTTGTAAAATGGTTTCAAAGTATGAACTTCGAGGTTTTAGAACCATAACAATTTATTGTGATTAGGTAAAGGATGTAGGATATCCTTGCATTTAAGGAGAAAACTTTACTTATTTTTGTATTTTGTGAATATCTTAAATCCCTTTAGGCGAATTTACAAAATTTTAGCAAATAATGTTAATTTATATTCTACTTAATTAATTTAATCAAAAAACCAACAATTGTTCATCAAAATGTTCAGAAAATTGAACCTGAATTCCAAACGCTATAACTTTTTTCTTTAAATTCATTTCTTATTAATTTACTATGGACAATATATAAAAAGTATAATTTTGAACAGAAATATAGAACTTGTGTGGTACACTGATAATAATCCATGCATAATAATACGAAAAAAATCTCTAAATAACTAAATCTTTCGTAAAATACAAGAAATTTTGTTAATTTTACAGAAGATTTCCTTGTTTTGACATTTTTTGTATTTTTAGCATGGATTATTATGAGGGTATTGATAATGAAACTTGCGGTAAAAATTATTGAATGTTTTTATGTATATTTTATTAATTAAGATTTGTCATAAACTCCATATTTTTAAGATATAAGAATATATAAAATGTTTGTAGTTTATGTTTTCTAAATAAACATAATAAAATTTTGGTTCTTCTTTTCGTTGCAAATTTTTTATCAACGAAATCGTGGAAAATTAGATTCTTGAACTTTAAATGTATGCATAGGGAAAACGGTAGCACTTTTATTAACTTGTAATATATAAAATTAATTAAGCATATTTCATAGTATTTGAATGTTGTGCAAAATGCTTGATTTAGTATTCGTCAATGAACCAACGGATTTTTCTATAGAACGACATACTTCAATATCTAATCCTGAGGATATATATCATCCAACTATTGAATTAACTTGCTCGTGCTTTTATCCTTCTCAGCATAAAAATAAACAACACAACACAAGTAAAATTTATTGTTTTAAACGCACAAATTATGACATCTTAAAACAACATATTTCTAGTATCAATTGGTTAGAAGAATTATCTGCTATCAACGATCTTGATCAATGCTTAACAACTTTTTATTGTCGTCTTAATGAATGTTTTTCGGCTTCTATACCAATGAAGGTTCCAAATGCTGTAATTGGTCCTCCTTGGAACTCTAAGTATCTTTCGCGATTGAAAAATAAAAAAAATAATTTGTATAAAAAATATAAACAATCCAATTCATCTTTATACTATATGAAATACTCAATTGCTAGATCAGCATATACTATTGCGAACCAAACAGCCTATAAAAATTATTTAATACGAGTTAAGGATAGCTTGAAACACGACCCTAAATCATTTTATAAATTTTTTAACTCTAAAAGCCGTTCCGCTGATTATCCATCAATAATGAAGAATGGGGATTGCGAGTCATCAGATGACTTAAATATCAGTAATATGTTTTGTGATTTTTTTTCATCTACTTACTCATCATCGATATACAACTCTCATCAGTATCCTTATACAATTTATGAATCAACGCGAATTAATATGCCTCCTATTAATGAACAAGCTGTGCTAAGTTATTTAAATAAGTTAAAATGGTCCTATGCTGCGGGTCCGGATGGTATTCCTAGTTGCATCTTAAAGCAGTGTTCTTATCTACTATATATTCCGCTGACATTCATTTTCAATAAATCGATTCAATTGGGTTATTTTCTATCTATTTGGAAGGAATCATTTATTATCCCGCTGTTCAAGTCTGGATCTAAAGCGGTTGTTTCTTATTATAGAGGAATAGCAAAACTAAGTACTTTACCAAAATTATTTGAAAAAATCGTTTATGATTCTATGGCACATCAAATTTCATCTATTTTATCTCCGAGTCAACATGGTTTCCGCAATTCTTGTTCTACAGTTACAAATTTGCTAGAACTTACTACTTATGTGAATGAAGGCTTTATCAATAAAAAACAAACTGATGCAATTTATACTGATTTCAGTAAAGCGTTCGACCAAGTTAATCACAAACTCTTGTTGTACAAACTCGATAAGATTGGCTTTAGTATATTATTTCTTAAATGGATTGGTTCATATTTATACAACAGAAAGCAGCGTGTTAAATTTCGAAATTCGATTTTCCAAATATATTGATGTTTTATCTGGTGTCCCACAAGGTAGTCATCTTGGACCTCTATTATTCACATTATTTATAAATGATCTTCCTTCAGTTATTACGCATTCTAATACTTTAATGTATTCAGATGATGTAAAAATTCATCTTTCATTCAACAATTGCAACGATCAAATGCTACTACAGAATGATATAATTCGTTTTACTACTTGGTGCTAAATAAACTTAATAAGCCTTAATGTTAAAAAATGCAAGTACATGATATTTTCTAGATCCTCTCCTATTAATGGTCGCTACGTGATGAATGATGCTACTATTGAGTTAGTGGAGTCATTTAACGATCTTGGCATTCATTTGGATAGAAAGTTAGACTTTAGATCTCACATATCTTTAACAATAAATAAAGCTACTGGTGTACTTGGACTCATCAAACTCTGGAGCAAAGAATTTCGTGATCCATATACTACAAAACAATTATTTACAACGCTTGTCACACCGATTCTAGAATATGGTTCTGTCGTGTGGGACCCTCAGTACCTTATCCATTCAAATTCTATTGAATCCGTTCAAAAACAATTTTTATTATTCTGCCTACGCGGCTTGGATTGGAATCTAAATATTAATCTGCCCTCATATCAACAACGCCTAGCACTTATTAAATTACCTACGCTGAAAAGCCGTAGACAAATGCTGAATGTGGCCTTCTTGCTTAAGTTGATGAATGGAAGTCTTTATTCACCATATCTGCTAAGTAAAGTTAATATGAATATTCCTTTTCGTTGTTCAAGAAATTATGAATTTTTAAATATTAAATATCATAAATCTAATTTTGTAAACTTTGATCCATTTCGTAGAACTTGCGATGAGTTTAATATGTTGTTTCAGTTAATTGATTTAATAAAAGTTTAGATATTGTAAAGAGAGATATTATCTTATATTTAAATTCCTTAAATTAAATAAGTAATTCTAGTATTTCTATTGTAAAATATTTTAATTTATAGTCTGCACGGATTATCTCCATAGACTTAAATAAATAAAAAAAATAAAATAAATAAGCGTTTTTTTTCAATTTTGTACATTTTTGAAAAAAAATTATCAAAAAAATTAAAATTTCCACAAAAAGTTTTTTGCAAATATTTTATTAACAATAGCTATCTTCTAAGTCCATACTTGTGAATTGCATCCCAAAGTGTTTTAAAAATAATAGGTCGCATCAACTTTTTCTGATTATGTTGAACTGTGTAATAATTAAATAAGTTTGAATTAAAATAGCGAACACCTCAGCTAAATCGAGCACTAAGTCTACTAAAACTTCAGAAAAAGCTTATGAATACACAAATCTTTCTACTAAATTTCATTATAGTTTTTCCACGGAATCGATGAGTGGTATAAATGGGTAAAACAAGAGTCGTATCATACGTACACTCAGGGAACTTCTGCTTTAAAAATATGTAGTTGTGTGGGTTGTAATACAGTTTCTTTATTTTTAATGTAAATGTCAGTCATTTGTAGAACAAATTAAATTTTTTACTAACCTTGTAGTTCATTTAAAAAACAAACCACACAAATGACTGTTTTATGATTTTACATAATTTTTTTACAGTAGATTTTTGTTGTTTAAAAAAATAAATAAATAAATGTTTGTTTATTTTTTACTAACATGTGGTTGATTTTTACTTTAATTGTTAGTCATTTTTTGAAAATTAAAAAAAACAAATGACAATGTTAGTTTAATTTCTTTAAGTGAAATTTCATTTGTTTTTAACTACATGTGCAGTGGTCTTTACCTACATAGTATTCTAAATGTATATTTTTTATAATTATATGGGATATGGCTTGGCTGCTATCCAATTTCGCTAATTTTACCAAAGGTGCATCTTGGTCCAACAACATCTTCTGCCAAATTTTATAGGTCAAGCTTCATTTCTTTCTAAGATATATAATTTTGTACCGCTAAAATGATAAAATCTTACACTGTGTTCTTTGCTGTTTTTTGCTGGGATAGGCTTTAATATTGATTTAATTGTGAATCTATATTCAATTAAAATATTTATTATAAATTTGTAATATCCCCGAAATATTTTTGAAGTCATCGGTCCAAAATTGAAAATTTCTCTCAAATAAAAAATAACCAAAATTTTGGAACAAAACCCAAAGTCTGGCAATCCTGAGAAAAAAACATCAACAACTAAACCTCCCGGTTTTTGTTTTTTTTTTATTTAAGTTTTTTTTTGCAAACTTTGAATGACATTTGTTTACTATAAGGAAAAAAAAAACGTTAACAATTATTTTGTACTCTCAATTGAAAATAACAAACTTGAGAGATTTTCTTATAAAGAAGAGTGATTTGTTAACGCTAGAAAGAGATGTATGGATTAACGAGTGAAATAGAAGCAATATATAAGTAAAAGAGCGCAAGCCAATACTTCTGTTGTTGTTTTCCTGGTTTCTTTTTTGGATTTAAAACTGTCATAAATCTTAATTTCATGATGGAACAGACTCACACTAATACAACAATAACATATAAAACAAGACGTGGAGACGACATAAGGAAAAAACTACATTTTCATCTGACAGATTAGTCAAGTTTTTGCAAAAATAAGGTGTACAAAAAAGGGAAGAGGATAATAAGAATATAATAGTATTTCTTGTAAAATTTTTAATTTTTTTAAACTGTCAATAATTTTTTGATAAATTAATTTAATTTCAAGTCTTAAAAATTATAAAAAAGGGGACCATCCATTGATAAAAGTTAAAAAGAGATAAATACTAAGGCTATATAACATGCCCTCCTTGTCTTATAAATATTGTTTATAAATTAAATTGAGCATCAATTCTCTAGCAGCAGTTCGTCAATTTCACATCAAAACAAAAACATTTCAATTCAACTAACACAAAAATTAATGATGAAAAGAAACAAAATGAAATTAAAACTAAAATGAAATGAAAACTAATTCTCCTTTAAAGAGAGAAGCAGTAATAATAAAACCTGATATATTCATAAACAGTTGAAGAGAAACACAAACGGCAATTGATTAAAGCAATATAAATAAGAGAGTATTTAAATTGTATGGAGAAAATAATAAATGTTTTTTTAAAGGGGCATTTTTAATATAAATTCTTATATGATTTTATAGTGGGATTTTATTCTTATAAGATTTATGCTCTCTCACTCTTTTAAAAACAAGAGATTTATTTTATAACAAGTTAAGAGTGTTTATTATAGGTTTGTGTTTAGTTTACCAACTGTCTTTAAAACGTACGATCATGTGTTTTTTGTTCACGTAAAAATTCCGCGGCATTACATTTTATCATAATTTAGTTTTTAACTAAATGCCGCCGTTAAATTTTTAATGAATAATTTTCTTTCGAACGCGTTTACAAAAAGGGTGACATTTTCCCTTAAAGCTTTTTATGGTTGATAAAATTTTCTAGTGTTATAAGAGAAAAGAGAAGAGAGTGTCATAATATTGAAAATTTCTTTATGGAAATTATGATATGTTTTTTGAAATTATTTGAAGTAATTTATTGATAAGAAAAAAGAGTTTGAAATTTAAATTTGGAGTACGCGCAGTAATTGTTTGATAATAAAACGTGCATTAACTTGACCTAACAAGCTTTTACAAAAAATTTAACAACATTTAGACATCACGCGTACGTTTAACCAGGCGGATGTAAAGTGATACAAAACGCTTAAGAAAATAAAATAATTTGAAAATTTTCAAAAAGTTAAAATTGTAAAATTTGAAAAAAACGCGAAATAATAACGTGATTTTATTTAAACACGTGAATTAAATGGTGATTTTTTTTTTTTTTCAAAGAAGACAAAGAAAAAAGGAGTTGAAAAGAATAATTGTGCTACAAAACTTAATGTCAAATAAAAAATAGTTGGAGTCTACGGGATTTTTAAAATATTTCAAGTTTTATAAGTTTGAAAAATCAAACGCAGCAAGTTTTGGGAGGAACCCTAAAAAAGAACTTATCAGATAATAGATAATATTTAAAGAGCTCGTTGTAAAAATTCTACAAAATAGCAAAAGCAAGAAGTTTTTGATGTACCCAAAAAAAAAATGGATTCATCTTATCAGATCATATATGTATAATATATAAAGAACACTGCAAAAATTTCACAAGAATTTAGCAAAACTCTACAAATTACACAAAAAAATAAGTTAATAATTCTCAACAAGTTAAAAAATAAACAAATTTGACTAATTAATGTCAGTTTGAGAAGATCGAAAAAAAAACTTTAAAATTGCTGTCAAGTTAGCCAGTCGGTGGAAAAAGACAGTAAAGCTGCCATCGATATTTGAGACTTCCAAATAGTACAAGCATATGGAATATTTAGTAATATTTTGTTGAAAACATTGAATAACGTTTGAGATACTTGATATTCACATTCAGCAATAACAGTTCAAGTTTTAAAAAATTCATGGTACCATAAAACTATTGGAAATTTTAATTAAAAAAAATTTTATTTCCCGAAAATTTGGATTTAATACAGAATACAAAAATTTGGTGAAATTTTTTAGTTAGTTCTTATGATTGATTCCTCTGAAATAGTCGTGCTTGATTGAAATTATTTTGACACTTCGTTGAAATATTTTAACACGCAAGCACCCCCCTTCACAACTCCACCAAGTAATCACACCACTACTAACAGCTTACGAAAACAATTTAAGCTCTCAAAAAAAAAAAAAACAAAAAACAAGAAAAAACGCGTGCTAAATATTACTCTTTCTTGAATAATAACACAAAAACGGGAGACAACATCTTTAGTGACACAAGAAAGTTAAAAACAAGAAACAACAACAAAAAGGGGAGACAAATCTCTGGTAAAATCATACAAACAGGCACACGATTAAGAAAAAAAAGTTTGATAAACCACGAAGACATTGAAGCAGATGAAAAAGAAGTGACGAGTAACAAAAGCAGAGCAGCAGAGCATCACTTTATTATTATCATCATACACTCATCAAACTTCGTATGTCGTCTTCTTCTTCCTCTTCTTCTTCTACTCATCGTTTTGTATAGAATTGAGTACTGACAGTTTGATACCATTCATTTCACATACATTTATACATCACACACAACAAACAAACAATCGACGACGAGGAGACAGCCAGCACCATCATCATCATCAACCAGCAGCAGCAGCACAGCATTGTACAATTTCTGTGATTAAGTGACGACATTCGCTGTTTGACTCTCAAACGGTTAACGACGGTTACTTTAAAATAACGGCAAATTAAATATTAAAAAAAAAATAAAAATAAAATACGGAAAGAATTTTAAAAATAAAAGAAATTCTTTTATTTTAAAGAATATTAAATAAAAGTGTTGATGTGATACAAAAGAAAGAAAAAAAAAAAATAAAATATTTTTTTTTTTAATTATTTAAACTAAAATGGATTCATATCTAGTCAAATATTTTAACAGCAAATAAAGTTTGGCAAAACAAAAAGATTTCAACAAAATGGAGAAATTTACTTAAAGAAAATATAAAAAAATCAAAAGACTGATTAAAACTTAACAGATTAATTAAAAAAAAAAAAAAAAAAAAAAAACTAACCTCAAAACTACAACAAAAACTCTACAAAATTTTGTTAACAAAGTATACGTAAAAAATAAACAAATTAATTTTAATAAATTATAATAAATATAAAAAAACTATTTATTAAAATAATATCTAAAAAAACCCCCAACATACAGTGCAAAAAAAAATATTTTTTTTTTCAAAAAAAAAAAAAAAAATATTGCTCATTTTAATAACTCACAAAAAATAAAATTAAATGTAATAAACAAACAAAAAATCTCTCAAAATACCTTTAAAAAACATAACCTAATGTATACGATTCACTGCAATTATTAATTAAATTAAACAAAAAAAAAAAAAAATACCCCATAAATTTAATAAAATTACAAATAAACAAAAATATTTTCTAAAATTATCTAACAAAAAATAAAAAATCCCCCAAAATAAAAAAATTAAATAGTTTTTAACATACATAAAAATATACGCGTACATAGTGCAAAAATAACAACAAAAAAAACAACAATAATTTATTATAACTAAATAAATACTTTTAATTATACTTTAATAAAATATTAAAACAAAATTAAAAAAAAAAAAAAAAAACCACAAGACATCTATAACAAAAAGATCTATAAATCTTGTTTTCCCCCAACAAAAAACATCATAAAATCATCACCTAAAATTATTTAAAAAAAAAAAACAAAACATTTTTTTTTATATAAACTGTAATAAAAAATATATATAAAATTAATATTTTGTGTGTAGCCGTAACAAAAGAACAGCAAAAATTCATCAAAATTTCAAAATGTTGCACGAAGCTTTAATGTTAGAAATTTATCGTCAGGCCTTAAATGCTGGGTAAGTTTTTTCCATAATATTTTATGTATTTCTTGTTGTTTTTCGTTTTGCTTTTGTTAGACTATTTAAGAATTTACTACACAGCGAGAATTCCTTTTTTCACTATACAAATGAAGTTTTCTTTACAATGTGAATGAATAATTTCTTCAAATTCATGAAATAAGTTCTTAGTTTTAATGAAACAATTTTTAATGAAACTTTTTCATTGGGCGTATGCAATTTTTAATAAATAATATAAAATTGTTGATTACATTTTATGAAGAACTGCATTAATTTAATGAAAAGTTTCAATGAACGTGTTCCAGTGAGAATTCATACATCGAATGCAAAACTTCATTAATATCAAGCAGGTAATTCTCTCAGTGTATAATAAATTTGCTAAAAATTTTTAATTTTATATCAAAATTAAAATATGTCAACAAAACCGTGCCCTTTTCTTAAGAGGAACTTACTAATTTTGTATATAATTTACATACACTGAGAAAATTATCTACATGATATCAATAAATTATTGCTTTAGACCTACGAAATGTCACTGGAATTTGTCCATTGAAACTTTTTATTAAATCAATGCAGTTTTTCATAAAATTTAAGCAAATATTTCATTTTATTAATTAAAAATTTCATGCCATTAATGAAAATGTTTTATTTACAAAGCTTAATTAAAGCTATGAAGCTTTTTCATAAAATTTAAAAAATTTTCTTTCATAAAATTTAAGAAATTTTTCTTTCATATTGTGAATAAATTTTTTTCATTATTTTAATAAATAAAATTTATTAGAACTCGCCCAAGAAAATCTCTTTACACTCATAATAATCCATGCATAAAATACGAAATTATTGTCAAAACTACAAAAAATTTCGTAAAATATACTAATTTTCGTTTATTTTACAAAATGTTTGGTTATTTTTGACACTTTTTCGTAATATTTACGCATGGATTGAACGTGTATGTAGTTGAGCATAGTAATTCTGATTTCACATGAAGAAACTCTTAATTTCATTTACAAAAATAATTTCACTTTCATGAATTTCACTCGAAAGTTGTGTAAGATTTGTTTTTTACATATATTTAATATACACTGAGAGAATTCTTTGCATGATATTAATGAATTTTGGCATAGAAGCAATGAAGTTGAGCTGAAACTTGTAAATTAAAGCTTTTTATTAAGCGAATGCAAGTTTTCATAAAATTTTATGAAAAATATAATTTTATACACTCCATGAAGAATTTTCATAAAAAGTTTAAAACTCTTCATTAATTTTAAGAAAATGTTCGTTCACTTTATGAAGAAACCTTTCATTCGTTTAAAGAAAATTTTCGTTATTTTTCGTCCACTAAATTCTCTTTGTGTACAAGGCTTTTATATTTTCTTAATATTTTGAGTTTTTTGTGACACTATTTTGAGTTTTTGTGACACTTTGTATATTCTATAAAATTAAAAGAAGTTAATTTTAACATTTAAAATTAGTATAAACAGATGTTCCACTGATTTCAATAACGTCAAAAAATAATTAACATTATCAAAAATTCAAAATTTATATAAAAGTGGTGATGTGTATGTAAGTTGTGCCGAGTTGACAGTTGCTAAATGTGCCAAAGTAGTAATAACTGCGAGAAAAATAATATTTTAGGGTGCTCCGATTAGAAAAATTTTAGAATCCCTTTGACGACATATGGTTGATATATGTCCCATTTTTTGTTTTTGTTAAACTAGTAACACTTTTCAACAGATTTTATAGAGTGTGATTTCTATCGACATAGGATAGATGCAGCTTTCAGATCGTACCAACCACTTGGATCAATATGGTTTCAAAGCCATATAGGGTAACCACAAATTTAAACAAATATTAATATTTTTTTCGTAATTTTATGGTACGTATTTTCTCGAACGCTATTGGACTATTGCATTAAACTTTTGGTAGAACATGATCCAATCCTTCAAATTTCAACACTCACAATCCATGTATAAAAATACGAAATACATGTCAAAACAACGAAAGCTTTAGTAAAATGTACAACATTTCGTATATTTTACGGAAGTTTTTGTTATTTTGACATTTTTTCGTATTTTTACACATGGATTATTATTAATGAAGAAACATTGAGATATTTGGAACTAATTTATTCCAATCCCTACATACACTGATACAATATGGGACATATATATCCTATTGGTGGTTAAAGGCAAAACAAAAACGAGGAGGTTTTTGTTCGTTATTTTTTTTTTTTTGTTCGTATTGAAATTTAAGCATTTTCTGTTTAATTTGATTTACAAAAAGTGGTATGTATAGATTTTTATCACCTGATTTCAAATCTGGTTACCAAATTCCCTTCAAAATTTTTAAATATCGTATCAAAAATATGTTTCAGCAGTACAAAATTTAAAAAAATATTATTGACAAAGAAAAATATTTGAGCTGCAAATCTAATTTGATTCTAGTTGAATTGCTCTATTGTTGCAATAAAAAATTTCGGTTATGGCCGATACTAATGTTCTCTCGGCACAATTATTAAATCTCAGCAACATTTTTTAATACTGGTTACCTCGTAATCTATTCCAGGACAGCTGCGTTTCATAGAACCGGTTCTAGAACACGTTGATAGGAGTCAACATTTAAGGCTTCATTGTCCCAGAAACAGTTAATTCTCAAAGTACTGCGGTCTAAACTAGGGTGGCCATTTATTTCTGATTTGGCATTACAAAATTTAAAAAGACTAAGAAGACAAGAATGGATCAACATTGATTATCAATAGGTTTTTTGTTAAAGTTCTGCCTATTATATAGGCTCTAGCTTTTCTAAAACTTCGGGTTCTGATGAGATCTTTAGCCAGATCGAAATACTAGTATCAACCTAGCTAATATGTTTGATTTGCTTTATTTTTGTAAATATACGGAGGTTAAAGCTCGTTATAAATTTAAAATAACATAAAAATAATCTCGATGTATATAAAAACAAAAAACTAATATAACTGTAAAAAATATTACTTGAGCCAGAGTACACAATAAAATTTTTTTATATAAATAGAACATTTTTGGTCTTCAAAGTTTAGTAACGTCATGATGCTTGTTAGTAAAAGACCTAACCACGTGGTTGATTACTAAGAAGACAAGAATGGAGCAACATTGATTATTAATAGGTTTTTTGTTAAAGTTCTGCCTATTATATAGGCTCTAGCTTTTCTAAAACTTCGGGTTCTGATGAGATCTTTAGCCAGATCGAAATACTAGTATCAACCTAGCTAATATGTTTGATTTGCTTTATTTTTGTAAATATACGGAGGTTGAAAGCTCGTTATAAATTGAAAATAAAATGATTAGTTTTCCAACAATCATACGTATCACAGCGCCGTTCTTCGATGATCACATATCAGTAAAGTAAAATAATGAATCAGGGCTATGGATCAAAGAACTCCAACAGATGCCGAGAAAAACTTTTGAATGACTTATCATCTCATGCATTTACATCGATACAATGCCTAGCATCTCTCCTTTATCCCCTTTCCATAGAAAGCTACACTGAGAAAATAATCTTCACTTCAGGAATGAATTCCTTCATAGCTTTAATGAAAATTTTCACAGGAACTTGTTCATTGAAACTTTTCATAGTGTCAATTGTCCTAAAATTGCCAATCCTGTGACTGGTAAAGGGAGGACATACCACTTAACCATAATGCCTATTAAGAAGAAAAAGCCGGTTGACCAGAATTTTACCCATTGGAAGCTGTTTAGTTTTCGTTTATTTTATACGACATGGTCCTTTTGCGACAGTCTTGTGGTATGCCCATCTATGGTTAGTCCTGTGGCATGCCACTATGTGGTTTAAAGCAGGACAAATGACCCCCTTCTATGACAAGCCAATGTTAAAGTTGCCAATTGTTTACATAGGGCAGGGTTTAGCAGACGACCGGTCTCTGGCACGAAGGGACCGATCCTGTGGCACACGCAGAACCGGTCCCATTCCCCATAGGGTAGTTATACATACTATCATATATAAAAGATAGTTTTCCGCCCATAAAACACACACATTTTATTAAACTATTTAAAAAAAAGTTTATAAACCCTTTGACGACCCGAACTTAAACCGCTGAAGCTTCGTTGACCAAACTTCATGCAGGCTAAGGGCTATTTATGACTAAAAATAAATGTTGTGCTGCTTTTGTCGCTTTACTGCTCCACCTACCGGAGAAATATAGTGATAAAGCTAAAAAGTTAATAGACAATCGTTCCTGAATAAGTTAAGATTTTGTCTAAAGTTTTATTTTGTATTAAATTATGTCAAAATATTAAAAATAAATGTTTATTAACCCTTTGACAACCGAACTTAAACCGCTGCTGCGTTTGTCGCTTTACTGCTCCACCTATCGGAGAAATATAGTGCTAAAGCTAAAATGTTAATGGACTAACTATATAAGATTTTGTCTAAACTTTTATTTTGTATTAAATTATGTCTAATCCAAAAATATTAGCGAATTTAGCATAAACTTTAAGCTGATAATGTTAGAAAAACTAAAAACAAAAACGTAAAAAATCATGAAAACAACAAAAATAATGATATTTGACATGGGGTTGACCTTGTTAGGCTTTGAAACTATCAGGCTAACATTTGTAGGTATCGTCGAAAAGCTTTCTCTAGTGTCGACCATAGCAAGTATTGTTAAAATAGTCTAGTAGGTATTCTTAAAATAGCAAAAAGTAAAAATGGGACATAGTATATCAACCGATCGTTGTCAAAGGGTTAAATAAAATGGCTTTTAGAAATTGGTTTCGGTGCGGAAGGCTATTGTTCCGAATTGACATAAAAAACAATATTTATTACGCGTTTTTTAATTTCCTGCACATAAAATTGTCATAAAAAAATTGGATTTCTTAAATCCAAAAACAAAGTTAGATATGAGTGCGCCCCGGTGGGATAGTTGATAGTGTGCTGGCTTATCAGTGCGGGGGTCGTGGGTTCGATTCCCACCATAGGCACTGGTCTGTTTCCGCTACAATGCACCTAAAGAGATAGAAGCTAGTGCTCGGTTAGGGTAATAGGATATAATTTGTAATTATATGATTATTAATTAATAAAAAAATAAAACAAAGTTCGATTTATTTATCTGGGTTTGCACCCATTTTATATTTATTAAGTCCAAGGGATTAGAAAATCGCTAAATACCAGTACAATATTGTCCATAAGGTGATGCGCTGAATACTCATAGAAATAAACCTGTAAAAATAGCAGAAAAATCTACTAAAAATAAGGTAAAAATAACGTTTCCGAAAAAACTGCTAAAACTGGCAGATTTTTTTTTTTTTTTGAAAAATATTAATAAAATAAGAACAGCTAAAAAAACTGGTAGCTTTGCAAAATGTTAGCTATATTTGAGGTAAATTTTAGTTAATTTAAAAATCAAATTTACTCTGCTGAAATTACCAAAAACTTTCCCTAAATATTTGAAGACTAACAGCAAACAAAAACTGTAATATTAACAAAATGCTTAGTATATTGACTTTAAATTTAGTAGAATGAAAATAACAGAAATGTTTGGTAAAAAATTGTAGATTGCTGATTTTATTCAATTAAAAATTTGTTAATTTGTTACTTGCAATTAACTAAAATATAACTCAAATATAACTAAAAATTCGTAGATTCAACAGATTTATGTTTTCTATTCTATTCTTACCTTACTAATATTTAGTAAAAAATCTACCAGTTTTTTCTCCAACGTCATTTTTAAATAATTTTTAGTAGTTTTAGACAAAATTGTTACTAATTCAGTGTATCAGTGTAATTTTTTGACTACATTTTTCACATCCTTGTAATAAGTTGTAAATTATTGCCAGTATGATATTCCAATAAATAACCACTGATTTACATTAATGTGTCCCTTAAATTTCGAATTGTGTATTTTGAATGCTTACACCTCCCAGTTTTGTTCCATTTGATCTCACTCGATTGGATTTGACACCGAAGTTTCATTCTCTCACGAATATGTTAAATAAATAAAATTAGTCAAATTAATTTGTAATACATAAAAAAGAAAGAAAATGTTTTTGGGTATCCTCTTGCTTATTTGTTAATTTTCTTATCCTTCTATGTCATCTAGCAGAGATAAAGGGTGTTTTTTATAGAGGTATATAACTTTGAAATGGAAAAAACAAAGATGAATTTTTTAAATTAACATGACATTTACTTTATTCGAAAGATAATCTTCTGGCATTATAATTTAAATATGACTTCTGGCATATGACCTCCACTGCGGGCTCGGACGAAGTCTAATATGGAGGTCCAATTTGCGATGACTTTTTCCAACATTTGTGGCCGCATATTAGCAATAACGCGGTGAATGTTGATCACCAATTTGTCAATCGTTTCGGGTTTATCGGCATAGACTAGCGACTTCACATATCCCCACAGAAAATAGTCAAGCGGCATTAAATCACATCTTGTTGAAACCATAGCTCCTGCACATCATGGTTGTTCAATTGAACAGTTCATGCGAATAAAGACGAATAGACCATTTGTAGAATTTTACAGGGGACAATAAAAACGCAGGAAACGGTTTAAAAAATAATATTTTTGTCAACTTTTTGGTATTAGCTTAAAGATTTAAGTCACATCTACCTATATCCAAAATTTTAGTAAGGTATTCGAAAGAGAACTTGCCAACAATTGGACTTCATTTTTTGCTTAAATGGAAAAAGGGCGAATATCCAAAAAATTGTATTGAAATTTGAATAAAAATGTGTTATTTTGCAGCAGATTTTGACTACATTTTCATGAGACTTGCAAAACTTGACAAACTATGGTTGGTATTTGTTTGTAACACTTTAAGGACATTTAAGGACATTTAAGGCGTTGTGGTGTAATGGTGTAATGGTTAGCGCGTTGGACTTTTACACAGAAGGTCCCGGGTTCGATCCCCGGTGCCGGCAACATCAAATTAATATGTATGAGTTTTTTCTATCCCTCATACGTATCGCAATGTCCACCTTCGGTGTTCCCATAGCAATTAACCCCACCGAAGTAAAATAATGAATCAGGGCTATGAACCAAAAAGCTTCAATAAGTTCGCCAACTCCCCATCAGGTGGCGAGCAACAACTGTTCTAAGACTTATCATCTCTCGCAATTACAGTGTTGCCATGTCTGAAGCCCTTCATCTTTCCCCACCTTTCATCTCTATACTATCCCTTTCCAAAGAAAGCAACACACTAAATATAGGAAGTATTTCCTGAGTGTTGCCTCTCTTTTTTTTAAAAAAAAAAAAAAGTAAAATTTCAAATTTTAGCTAATATCAATTTTAAACTCGCAGCTAAATAATTTTTATATAATATTTTGTTAAGGATGGATATTCGCCCCTTTTTAAGTCTTATAACTCAAGAACGGTAAAATTTTTTGCCAATATAATAAGTGGGGTTTGTTCCTTGTAATGTTCTTTTAACACATTGTTACCGAAAGTAAAATTTTTGTATGTTTTTGTGTTGTATTTAATCAAAATTGTGCGTTAATTCACTCCCAATTAAACAAAAATATAAAAATATACGAATTATTGCACTTTCAAAGTCATTTTTTTAGCCTTAAAAGTCAAATTTCCCCAAAATTTCTGCATAGGATTGTAGGGCTCTGCTAATAAAATGCATTTATGCAAAAAAACGTGTTTGAACGCTTAATAAACAATTTACCCACATAACTGTTAGTTTTTTAGAAAGAGACAATTATAGAGCAATTCCATATGAAAACGATCAAAATTGGCAAATTTTTGGACGACCCCTCTTCGATTTTAAAATAAATAGTCTCAATTGATTGCCCAGCAAAAAAAATGTACCTACATAAAAATAATGTACCTACAACTCATTGAAAGTTGTTTTAAAAAAAACTACTAAAGCGATCGCAACGAGTGATAGCTCGTTGGAAAGGTATTGAATCAGGCTTTAATTGAAAAAAAATTTTTCTTGTTAAATAATTAAAATAATGCAATTATAAAAAATATAAAAACAATGAGAACAAGGTGGTCTCTTAAATGCTCTTCTCCTGTCCAAACAAGGAGTCGGGGCCCATTTTTTATTGCTGATTCTTAAAGCAAAAATTATGAGGAATCCAAAAAAAAATAAAATTAGCCGGAAAATTTAGGAGCTTCTGTGGAAAATCGGAAAATTTAATTTTCATGGGAAAAAAAGGTAAATTTCTGAGAAAAATTAGGAAATATTTATTTTTGAATTAAAGCCTGATTCAATACTATCACTCGTTGCGATCGCCTTAGTAGTTTTTTTTTTAAAACAACTTTCAATGAGGTCCCTTATGAAGAATTCTTCAATTTTGTCACATGACAGTGGTGCACACCACCACTAAACCAGTCACTATAAAAAAAAAAAAATATGTAGGTACATTATTTTTTGCTGGGCAATCGATTGAGACTATTTATTTTAAAGTCGGAGAGGGGTCGTCCAAAAGGTGATCGCTTTCATATGGAATTGCTCTATAGCGGCTTTTGCTATATATTAGCGATTTTTTAAAAATTGTATATGGCAGAATAGGTTTCCAACTTGGCCCCAGAGTCATACCAGGCGCTTTAAGGCTAGAAAAGAACAAATTGTTATTTTTGGATTGAAGTTGTCTTGATATAATTTATGCGTATACTTATTAATTTTTGTGGATTAGTTTTTAAGAATCGCTCTAAACAATATATGGCATTTTAGCATTGATGCATTGTTTTCGTCATATAAATGCCAATGGTTTGGCATTAGCATTTATATGAAAAAATCAATGCGCAAATGCTTTTTCCCTATGTGTGATCTAAACCTATTTTGGCCCATATCACCTAAAGTAAGCAACGAAAAATAATTTTGCAGAATATCATATTGCTTATTTTTGGTGACGAACGCGTGGTATAAATTTCATTGCAAAAAAACTTGGGCCGGCTTGAGGGTTAATTTAAAGTAAAAGCTTTTTAATTTGAGAAAAAAAGCTTTTTTTATTTTTATGAAACTAGTTTCAAATAAATTATTTCCATTATTATACCTAACTCTATTGCTGCTTTTTAAATGTGTTTTATTATACACATTTCTCAAAATTAATTAAATTTAATAATCCAAATTTTTGAAATTACCGAAGCTATGCCAGCGGTGGTAAGTTTACTAGAAACAACGGTTGACTACAGCCAGTCAGAAACTGCCAGTGGTACGAATAATCAAGCAGAATGAAACCACAATGCCAAAGTTGGCAAAAAGAGTTTTCCCAGTGCTATCCAGTAAGAAATTACCAAATGCTCGAAGGTCTAAAAATTTGCAGAGCATTTATTTTATAAAATGATGATGCTTAGTTTAAAAAAGATTGTAGTCAGAATGTTCCGAGTTCGATCCCGGCTTTATATACTTTTTAATATTTTTTTTATATAAAATTGATTTTGATGTTTGTGGAAAAGCTCTTTTAAGACAAACTTTTTTTTTGGCTTTCCCAACGTTGACACGTTGATTCCACCAAACCTTATGCCACTACTGACATATTTGAGCAGTCAACTGTTACCCAGCAGTTATCATTCACTTACGTTTTAAGCTATCAGTTATTATATGTCTCGTTAGCTCAGTGAGTAGAGTTGTCGGCTGACGATTTGGCGGCCAGGGTTCGAATCCTGGCTGAACCGAAAAAATTATAAATGAGCTTTTTTTAAATTTTATTTTGGAAAATCTATTTTTACTCCCCCTATTTCATGGTTCAACCAACAACATTGCCAACGTTGGAAATTTTGTTTACCCAGTGTTTGTCACACACTTTTTGAACAGACGGACCTTTTGTCTAATGATGTTATCACTTTGGGATTGGGAAAACACTTGTTGCCAGCACCTTCTACCACCTGTCAAAGTGCTTTGCCGTTTATTTTTTTCAGACTGGGCTGTTGCCTATCGGGTAACAGGGCAATACTGT
This sequence comes from Delia radicum, assembly GCA_021234595.1. Classification (NCBI taxonomy): domain Eukaryota; kingdom Metazoa; phylum Arthropoda; class Insecta; order Diptera; family Anthomyiidae; genus Delia; species Delia radicum. The sequence goes on from CM037854.1 coordinate 196,226,383, forward strand.
CAAGATTGCTAATCCCATTTTCAGCAATAACCGACCGTCGCAGACGGTTTGTCAACACTATGCCAATTGTATTTTTCTGCTTGGGTTGTTGTGATCGACAATATATAGATGTGGATTTTAAGCGCTATATATAGTCGCAGGACATTCAAGTTCAATCCAAATTAAAAAACTTAGTTTTTTATTTTTTTATGATTATTTTTTTCTTTGTTTTAAGTTTTTATAATGTTGAAAATTCAAAAATGGTTATTATTTCTTCAGTTGCACGCAATAGAATAATTGAAAAATTATCATACCACGGCTCTTCTCATACAAACAATGTTTGTTGGGATATATATTGTGTTACAAATTGTAATACAACAAACACACATACTACATATAATGATATACAAAGTATATTTTTATGTAAAAATTGTTGCTTTTCAATTAGTTTATAATAGTTTATAATAAGGTTTACAAAATCAGTAAGTTTATACACAAACGCAGACAAATTCTCATAGAGTTGATTTTGTCTGTTATGTGTAATGTCGCGGTTTGAGTTAAGCCAATTATAGTTTTCTATTGCGCGCAGCTAAAGGTTTGGGTGATGATAATGAAACAATTGTATTGTCTATCAAGAAAATGATCCAACTTTATGAAAAGCTATAAATAAAATCTAATATCATATTAGATTTTGGACTTCAGGTAGAACAATATTCCAACTAAATATATGAAAATATAGACAGTCCAAAAAACCAATTTTTGTATTTTAATACAAAAATTAAAATTTTTTGAATGATTAGCTTTAATGACTTAGCTTATGTACTATATTTCTCCGATAAGGTGATCAGTAAAACGCCAAAACCAGCACAAAATTTTATATATTGTTTTACAAATTGTAATACAACAAACACACATACTACATATAATGATATACAAAGTATATTTTTATGTAAAAATTGTTGCTTTTCAATTAGTTTATAATATTTTATAATAAGGTTTACAAAATCAGTAAGTTTATACACAAACGCAGACAAATTCTCATAGAGTTGATTTTGTCTGTTATGTATAATGTCTCGGTGTGAGTTAAGCCAATTATCGTTTTCTATTGCGCGCAGCTAAAGGTTTGGGTGATGACAATGAAACAATTGTATTGTCTATCAAGAAAATGCTCCAACTTTATAAAAAGTTGCAAATAAAATCTAATATAACAATATCATATTAGATTTTGGACTTGAGGACGAACAATATTTCAACTAAATAAATATATGAAAATATAGACAGTACAAAAAAACAATTTTTATGTTTTTAATACAAAAATTAATAATTTTTTGAATGATTAACTTTAATGATTTAGCTTAAGTACTATATTTCTCCGATAAGGTGATCAGTAAAACGCCAAAAGCAGCACAACATTTTATTTTTAGTCAAAAGCTCAAGTCTTCACAAAGTTTTCGTCAAAAAATCGACCGCGGTTTCAGTTCGGTCATCAAAAAGTTAATTAGTAAGAAAAATTTCCTGTGTGTTGCTACACACAGAGAAAAATGTAGCTATTTTCCAACTGAAATTCGGTTACTACGACTCAAATTCGGTTATTACGAATTCCAGACGGTTGACGCAACTTAATATTAGTTTTCACAACAAATACCATTAATTCAACTGCATCTTAGTTGCAACACCCAAAATATTTAGACATCTAATGTAAACTTCGTTTTACTAACTGAATTTGTAAGTTGTTATCATTAATATACATTTTTCACATCGGTTGGTACTTTGTTTCTCTGTGTATATTCTTTTTAAAGAAATTTATTCGGAGCTATTTAAAATTTTTTTTATTTTTAAATATTTTTCATAAAATTTCTTGAAGTTTTTAAACTAAATAGAATCATAATAAATAAAATTAAACAAAAAAAAATAAAAAATCTTTCAGGAAAAATGTAAATAGTCTTCTTATGTTTTAATCTTATTATGTATGACAATAAATTTTTTAGGTTTGACATTAATCCGACGTACTTTTTCCTGTGGCGGGCCAGTCGGCTTAGAAAGCCTCATATGTTAGTTTTTTTTTATATAAACCAAAATTGAAATATTTTTTTATGTTTTTTTCTTATTATGTATGCCAATAAATTCTGTATGTTTGACATTAATCCAATGTACTTTTTCCTGTAGCAGTGCAGTTGGCTTAGAAAGCCTCATATGTTTTTTTATATAAATCAAATTTTAAATATTTTTCAAGTCTTTATTAAGAGCATTTGATTATATTACCCTAACTAATATATAAATTAAAACACGCTTCTAAATTCTTATCTTTAAATTTAGGAATTTTTAATTATTTCATATTTCATTTTAATTTAGTATAATTATTATATTTTTCGAACTATACATCATCAAGATAGGGATGTTTTTTTTTTGTTCCAACAACAAATCATTCTTATTTTTGTACTAAAAAACTGACAGTTTTATTATGGTCACATAGATCATCATCATCAGAGTCATGCTAAATGCCATATTTGATCTATAACCACCACCATCATTATTCGTATCGTAGCAATAGAACACACAAAATGCGCCATATTGCCAGTAATTTCAAATAATTATAGGGTGGGATTTATAAAAATGGTTTTTTTAATTCAAATTTGTTTGGGAGTTAACATAATCATAGAGAATTTGTAATAAAAATGAGTATAAAAAAAAAAATTATTCATTTAATAGTTTTTCTTAATAAAATCATAAAGTATTTGCGTTATATTTGCAATATTTTTGTTAATCATTATTTATGATTTACATGTATAATTTATTAACCATTAAATTAATAATATATGAGTAGCTAAGTTTTGGAATTTTTTGTTTAGCGTTCCGTTATATATAATATTTTTTTTTATATGATCTTTTTCAAAAATTTTCGACACCTGTTGAAAGTGACTTTAGATGCCCACTTTGTTTTCAAGGTTTTATGAATTGATATGCAAAGATTCACGTTAAGCGTTCTTCACCTAAAGAATTGATGGTCCAATTGAAATTCGAAAAATTTTCCATAGGGTTTTTGCGGCTTTTTAATGGAATTGAGTTTTGAGAACAGTATTTAAAAAATGGTATCATTTTATAAGTTTTGAGGTATACCAAGTTGATGTCAGTTACGGATACAAACATCACAAACTTATCGGAAATTGGCGTACATTTTTTGAAAATGTATCCAGTTAGTAAAATACAAACGGACCTCCTTTGGCAAGGCACTTTAGCAAGTCATACAAGGGCTGTCAACAAGTGCTTTCCCAATTCCAAATTACAAAGGTACCGTCTGTTCAAAAACTGTCGGAAAAGCACAAGGAACTAAAATATGCAATGTTGGTAAAATTTTGGTAAAACCATGAAATTTTAGTCAATAATAGATTTTCCAAAATAAATTTAAAAAAAGTTAATAACAATTTTTCAGGGATTATTTTTTTATACCCGCCGGGATTTGAACCCTGGCCGCCAGACGGGCAGCCGACAGCTCTAACCACTGAGCCAACGATACATCTAATAACTTGATAGCTTTAAAACGTAAGTAAATGATAACTGCTGGGTAGCAGTTGGCTGCTAAGATATGTCAGCACTGGTATAAGGTTTGTTGGAAACAGCTTTCCCAACTTGGGGAAAACAAAAAAAAAAAAAAGATGGTCTTAAAAAAATGCTTGAACCTGCCGACTACAAACTTTTTTAAACAACGCATCATTATTTTTATAAAACAAATGCTTTACCAGTGGGTTAGACTATTGAGCCGTTGGTAACTTCTGAGTGAATAGAACTGGGAAACACTTTTTCCCAACGTGGCATAGTGGTCTCAGGCAATGGTTTTTTCTCTGACCACTGAAATTATTGTAAAACAAATACTGGCAAAGCGATTTTTTTTAAATGCTGGCAAAGCGCCTTAAACCACTCTTCTTGCCACTAGTTTATTTACAATTCTTCGGTTAGCAAGTGGTATAAAGTGCTGGATTTTTTGTGCCTTTGGCAGTTTATGACTGGGTATGTTTTTTTGCGTCTGACATTCATAATTAGACACAGATTATCACTTATAACTTTTTGTATGTTTAAAAAGTGGGCTTTTTTTTTGGATCAAGTTTCTTTTATGAAGTCGTCAGATTATGTGTACAAAATATTAGCGAAATTGGCTAATTAGTTTGGTTAAAAATGGACTTTGAG